>SWBJ01000079.1:0-156219 GCA_024195555.1 Aureobasidium sp. EXF-12298 | reverse complement strand
GTCGGCCTCAATGTCGTCGTCAATGTAGCCCTGGAACTGGGACTTGTAACGCTCCTCATCGTCGTCGGCAAGAGTCTCCATGTACTCAGCGACGTGACCAGCGAAGATGTACTTGCGGAGGGTCTCGGCGTCGAGCTCCTTGGACTCAATGTCGTAACCGGGGAAACGCTTCTCGGAGTGGGGGACGTAAAGACCACCGTCGGAGGCACCCTTGAGAGCGGCGAAGACACGGGCACCGGTGGAGGTGCGGGTCAAACCGACATCAAGGTAGACCTTGAAGGGGCGGCGCTCCTCACCGTCGACCTCAGCGGCCTCGGTCAGGGTGAACTCGCCATCAGCCTCCTCGACACCAGTGAAGGAGTCCTGGATGCCGAGCTTGTGGACGGCACGGCGAGCGATGAGAAGACCGGTGGCGTAGGCAGCGGCCCAGTTGGTAAGACCGTGCTCGACACCGTAGGCCTTGAGCTCGTGGGCGTAGGCAGCGACGAAGACCTTGTCACCAGTGATCTCGGAAGAGACGATCTGGCAGATAATGTCGCGGTTGGTGAAGCGAACGACCAGGCGGTACTTGGGGGCGTTGTACTTGTTCTTGGCCTGGGTGATGAGGCGCTTGCGGGCGTAGTAATCGGTCTTTCCCGATCTTCTACGGCGGTACTTGACCTGGTAGCGCCTGGAGGGGTGTTAGCATTTCCAGTCGTGCGCTTGTCAGTTCATTCACAAGTGTGCACTCACGAGAAGTAGGCGTTGTTCTTGACCAGCTTGGTCTAGAAACATCCTCGAGTCAGCAATTTGCGATTCAGAAACTCTTCCGAAGCATCTTGCAGGGACTCTCTGCCATCAATGCGATGGCCACAGGGCCCTCCAGGAGCACGCGGTGATACTTACGAAAGGCATCTTGTCGGTGGTTGACGGGGTCGATGGGCGTGGAAGGGCAAGAAAATCCGTGCGGCTTTCGATGTTATCCGCACTGAATTTTAAGCGAGCACAAAAGCATGCCAAGATTTTAGGGACCAAAGTTGGCGACGCTTCTGAATGAGATGAACATCAGCAGTTCCACCTTCACTTGAACATCGATTCTGACATTCTTCAGCTCACTACAATTCGAGTGTGACAAGCTTGCAAGTCCTGGTTTCCAAATATCGACCAAATTATGCGGCTATGCTACCTCTACTATCTTCATCTCAAGGTCTAACCAAGAGTAAGGCCCGTCGCGTGCTTGGCTACTTATGTGCACTGGATAACCTGGCGATCTCTGTACACCAAAGTATAGGTTTGGAATCTATAAACGCGCTGCTTTGGCATCCGAGTCGCCCACTTCGGCCTTTGCCTGATCACGCAGTATCTTGCGCAGGATCTTGCCCGACTGTCTTATGTCAATACATGTCCATCAGATTTCAGAGTTTCGAAGCACTTACAGGATTCTTTGGAATCGCTTCTACAAACACCACGCCACCAGCCAGACGTTTGTGTCTTGCGACTCTGCTGTTCATGAATTCTTGAATGTCTTGGGCCTCGACTTTCTGATCTGCGCGTCGTACGAGGTAGGCTCGTGGGAGCTCTTCGCCCTTTCTGCTGATTGTAAGTGCCTTGTCGCCGGTTTGACTCTGGGATACATACATTGTTACTCCGACCACACCGGCATCTGCGACGGCCGGATGGTCGAGAAGCAGTGCTTCCAGCTCAGCTGGTGCTACTTGATTGCCTTTGACTTTGATCAATTCCTACCACCTGTGTCAGCCATAGCTCTAAGTTCAATCATGATTGGTCTTACCTTGATGCGGTCCACGATGAAGATATGATTTTCCTCGTCGAGGAAGGCCACATCGCCGGTCTTCAACCAGCCGTCTTCTGTGATGGTGTCTTTTGTGGCATCTGGCTTACCCCAGTAACCTTTCATAACGGTAGGTCCACGCACCCAAAACTCGCCTCGTTGTCCTTGTGGGACTTCGGATCCTGATGCTACGTCTACGATCTTGCCTTCGACATTGGGATTCAACTCTCCCACCGCATTGGATGTCGATATCTTGGTCAAATCCCAACTGCATGCCGAGCAAGTCACTCTATTCATTGTCAGTTTTCGTGACCTGATTGGTCGTAAGACCACTTACTCTGTCATGCCCCATCCTTGCTTCAGGTTCATCGTGCCCTTAGGCCACAGCTGCTCCACTTCCTTCGATACCTCGCTTCCAAGTGGTGCCGCACCAGAACCAATGTATCTGACTGAACTCAAATCACACTGTTTCGCAGCAGGGTGCTTAGCCATTGCGACAGCGATTGGAGGAACAAGATTCAAGTCTGTGATTTTGTACTTTTCCACATAACTCAACATCTTGAGGAAGTCGAATTTCTGCATGACATATGTTGGAACTCGTCGTGAGATAGTTCCCACACAATAGTAGGTTTGTCCATAGGCATGATACTGCAGCATGTCAGTACGAGGTGTACGTATTGAGTCGAAGGGGAATTACGTACCATGGGCAGCATGCAGAGCCATCTTTTCTGATACTCACCGGAAGTCTTTGCCACACAGACCACACCCTCGTTATTGCTGACGTAGTTCTTGTGGGTAATCATAACACCTTTCGGTACACCAGTAGTTCCAGAAGAGTAGTTGAGACAAATGGTACGGTTCAACTCCTCCTCAGAGCTCAGCTCTTCCCAAGCAAAACCACTGCTCTCTGCGTCGCTTGCAAGCAATTTGCTCCAATGCCTCACATCATCACGTCCCTTGCCAGTATTGTCAAAAGTCGCGTATCCATTGTCAAACACAAACACCTTGTCGTGGGAAAGTCCTGCAGTATCTGCAGCCTCAATACCAGTATCCAGACTCGCCTCAGCACAGATCAAAAACTTTGCTCCCGAGTCTTGTAACTGATACGCAAGCTCACGAGCCACATAAGTAGGATTAGCGCCAGTGAATACGCCTCCAGCCATAATGGTACCCAGAAAGACGACGGGGAAAAAGATAGTGTTGCCTGAGAAGAGGAGCACGCGATCACCAGGCTTCAAGCCAGCTTTTTGGAGACCAGCTGCGAATCGTTTGCACCATTTTCGCAGATCTGACGCTGAGAGATGGTATCTGTCTGGCTTTTCTGCGTCGAGGAGAAGAGGCGTTTCTGGTAGAGGTGCAGAGGGTGATCCAAAGACATAGGTTGGTAGAGATACCTGAGGGATATCCACGTTCCAGCGGCTTTTCCAAGGCATTGCGCAGGACGGTCACGGCTTGCTGGAAGTGTAATGAGTTCTTGAGGTACCTTCGGATTGGTTCTGGAAAAGCTTTGTGGAAAGAAGAAGTGAAGAATTGGAAGAACTATGGGAGAGGCTCTTCGACCGCTAACACGTTTCCCGTGATCCTCTCAGTCAACACGGCACTCCGTTCCGCTCTGCTATGTATCCTGCTTTCCGTCTTCAAGAAGCCTACTTGCCGCGGCCCCCAAGTCTGCCTCTCTGATGCAGGATGAACCTGTCACTCTCCACTAATGTGGGGTACATTGCGGGGAAGATGCAATATTAGCCGCCTGTTTACCGATCTGAAATGCCTCGGTATCCTTCGTTGATCGTTAGTTAGATACCGTATGGACATGGTTGACAGTCTGTTGTAGAAGGCAGATATATGCTTCGAAGACCACATAGGTAAGTGTAGTCAATGTATGTGACAGGAGACATGACACGATCGTGCCACATGAGCCGAGCGAGCATGTAGTTTGGGAGCAGCTGCCAAAATTCTTCCAGAAGAGGTACACAGCATCCCGTGACTCACCCGAATATGTGGACCTCTTATGCTTGTACACACCAATGCTTCCAACTCCCTGACTCATTAGAGCGTGCAAAAACATATGAAAGTCAATCTCTAGGAAAGAAACACCTACAACAGGTCAAGTCATCAAGTTAAGCAGGGCGACCCTGTCTATCATCTCGCTATCTTATCTCCCGAACTCCGGACAACTCTGACTCCAACCACCCGTCTATACAAACATCCACATACATCCCCTCTCACACAACGCATACCCCTATCCCCACAACTCATCCACACGATGTCAAAACCAGCCGACCTCCCCTCCAAGGCATCTTCATCCTCATTCTGGCACACCGAGCCCAAACTCCTGGGCCACAGAACCACCGAAACCTTACCATCAAAAGTCGATATCGTGGTAATAGGAAGTGGAATCAGTGGAGCTAGTGTGGTGCACCATATTCTCGAATCGACTGAGAATGAAAAGAATGCAAAGAAACCTAGTGTATTGGTTCTAGAGGCTAGAGAGGTTTGTTGGGGTGCTACTGGGAGGTAAGAGTGATGATATCCTTTTCTACGTTCTTGCATTGCTTCAAAGTTACCATTTTTCTATTTCGTACCCTAGGAGTTGAAAAAACTCTGTAGAAAAGATGCCCTGGTGGTTGGGTTTCTATGATTTTTTCCATTGTTCAAATTCTCTATTATCAAATGTCTTTTTCCTCCACCCGTAATGGTCAGCAGAACAAGCAATAAATCATTGCTTGATCGTTTCTTCCACAGCGCCAATAATGTCTCCTTTGGATTTATATCTCGACTTTCCTCCAGAATAAAACTAACAACCTCTGCCACAGAAACGGCGGCCACTGCCTCCCCATCCTCCACGAACACCCCCACGACCCCTCAATCTCCTCCTTCGAACACGCCAACTACCTCGCTTTATCCTCTCTCATTCACACCCTCAACATCTCCTGCGAATGGCATTCCCAACCCGGTATCCGCGGTCTCTATTCTGTCGAAGAAGTGACTCTCGCCCGCACCGCCATCGCTACTTTACAAACCACAAACCCCTCCATGGGAAAATTATGCCGAGTAATCGATGATCCAGCAGAGTTGGTTGCGGTAGGGTTAACAGTGCCAAAAGCCAAAGGAGCGGTGGTAAGTGATGTAGCAGCGAGATTATGGCCGTATAAACTTGTTGTGGGGATTTGGGAACGACTGCTGTAATCCTCATACCTCAACCTACAGACGAAAACACCGGTTTTGAGTATCACAGCTTCTGGCCATGGAACCTGGAATCTTTCCACCGAAAGAGAGATAGTGGAAGCAAGCAAGGTGGTGTTAGCAATTAACGCTTACACTTCCCACTTACTTCCTTCAATGGCGGACTTAATCGTTCCCTGTCGAGGACAAATGTCAGCATTACTTCCTGGCCCCTCCTTCTCTGGCACCTCTCGCACATCTCGCAGTTATGGATTTGTGGGACCAAGCACAGATGACTACCTTATTCAACGACCTGATGAGTCTTCAGCACACCTCATGTTCGGTGGAGGAAGAAGTTATGGACCCAGTTTGGGTATTTCTTCAGACGAAGAAGTTGATGAGAAGGTAGCGGGGTATTTGCGTTCTGCGTTACCTTTGCTGCTTTCCTCCTCCTCCTCCTCCTCCTCCTCCTCCTCCTCCTCCTCCTCCTCCTCCTCCTCCACCTCCTCCTCCAACTCCGACGAAAAGCAAGAAAAAGAACTCAAAGCAACGCACCAATGGACAGGAATCATGGGCTTCTCTCGAGACAATTTGCCTTGGGTGGGCGAGGTACCTTCCTCACCAGGAGTTTTTGTGGTGGCAGGGTATACAGGACATGGTATGCCTAATGCTTGGTTATGTGGTAAGAGTGTGGCTACCATGGTGGTGGCAGAGGATGTGGATGCTGCTGTTGAAGAGTGTGTAAAGCAAGGGTTGCCTAGAGCTTATCTTCTGACTGAGGAGAGGATTGCAAAGGCTAGGGGGTTGGATACTGTAGAGGTGCAGGATGGAGATCATGCATTTAGAGCAGAGGTTGTAGCGGAAGCATAGAAGCAATAAAGCTGTATGTGTAATTTGAGAAAACTTTCAGTCTTTTCATCTTCTGGAGCGCTGGAGCATCCACAAAGGGTATCTACAATTCTTCATCTCGTCTCTCTTCTCCCTGCCACACTTATTGCGGAGGAGCATTGAAAACAAGCGACACACTATCATCACCAGCAGTAACAATAGCTCTACCACCTCCACCCTGCACAAAGCCCATAACACCACCTCCCTCACCACCACCTCTATGACCCCTCCACTCACCACTCAAGCCACCATTAGCAGCAGCAGTACCACCCCTAACATCCCATCTCCTCACCACACCATCATTGCCACAAGATGTAAGCATCCAGTTGTTGCCCCCCTGACCTGCATTCACGAATTCAACTTTAATGACTGCTTCTTCCTCGTGTGCGTCTTTGATGTGTCTGCGGATGGCAAAGTTGTGCGCGACGTCGAAGAGAGCGATGCTGCCGTCTACACTGCCTGCGGCAAGAAGCGTCAATGGCGGTTGTGCGAATGACAGGGTTTCGATGCCGTCGGATTGGGCGGCGAGTGCGGCGAGAATGACGCCAGATTGGCCTGCTGCGGCGCTAGATTGGCCGCCACGGGGGCCAGCTTTGCCACGGGCAGCAGCGCCCTTTGCTCCTGCGGAAGCTTGTCCAGCAGGTACGGAAAGACGAGGTAGACCGACCACGCGGATCTGGCCCTCGGCACCTCCGACTGCGACAAGAGCACCACCGGGTGAAACGGCTACACTGAACAGACCACCCTCGATAAGGAAACGCTCGTCATCGCCAGTCAAACCGACAACAGCCTGACCAGCAGGGTTTGCGAGACCAGCGGCTGCGGCATCGCCAAACACGTCCCAGACATACAAACTCGCGTCCTCAGAAACAGTGCAGAGGAGCTTGCCGTCGGGCGTCCATGCACCAGCAGTACACGAGGCCTGGTGGAGGTAAAAGGCTTGAACGATGGTGAGAGAAGAATCCTGCTCGTTGAGTGTGTAGACCCAGACACTGCCATCATTGGCACCGAGAGCGAATGTGTTGGGGTATGTAGGGTTAGGGCAGGGCAACAACCAGTTGATTTCCTCAACCTCAGCGGCAGACGCGAAAGCCTTAGCGGGCTCAGCTTGTGGTTGTTGTGGTGTCTGGAAAACATTGAGTCTGCCGTCCAGACCAGCAGTAGCGACGAACTTGCCATCAGGCAGTGAGAAAGCAATGGCATTGACCGAGTCGGAGTGGCCCTCGAGCTTGAGGTATGGTTCTTGGCTGTGACGTTCGACGGGCTGGGGGTTGCTCTCGTACGAGGCAGGCAGGACGGGAGCTTGCGGCGGCGAGCAGTCCCAGAGGTATGCTACGTCGTCACCGCCGCCGGTCGCGACAAGTTGTGGGTGGGTGGGGTGTTGGGCGATGCAGAAAATGCTGTCTTTGTGTCCGTCAAAGTGTGCAATGCTGTCGTTTTGCAACATGATCTCCTCCATGGCTCCTCCTTCTTCGTCGTCGGACATGGGCATGTCCTCGCCCTCGCCCTCGAATTCTTCTTCCATGTCCTCGGGGTTGAACATCTCGTCGTCGTCTTCGGGAACATTGCTGTCCTCATCGTGAGGTTCGTGTGCAGACATGATGTGTATAGGTTCGTGATATTTCGTGTATGAGTATGAGTGAGTGAAAACGGCAATGCGGCGGTTGATGGAAATGTTTTTTTGATGCTGATAAATCGAGCTCGGCTTTGCACTGTTTGCTTGGCGTGACGCAAAAGTTCGAGCTGTGCCCATGCATGTGATTTTCCATCCGTCATGCCTTCACTGAGCCTAGGTCTTCATACAAAATACAAGAGAGTCTGAGCGATGCGCCTGTTCGTCCACATGACTGTGCCTTGTGCTTGTGGTCGAAAGAGCTATACCGCATCCTTGCACTCGGGCAGCCTGAACTTTGCATCAAACCAAATCCACGCTGTCGCTGGAACGCAGCTTTCAGACTTGCTAACCCCGAGATGCCATCAACCAACGCCAATGCAAAATGCTAACTCGAGTTGCTCCGGAAACCCTCATGCTTATGCTGCTTCATGCTGTCTCACGATGCATAGCAATTCAATATGCTCAGTCATCATCCATATCATCTTCATCAGAATCGTCAAGAGCTTCCATAGCCTCTTTGATGTATTGCGACGCCTGTTCTCAATCAGCAAGTATTCATGCAATCATTTTCATCAATTCTCACCTTCGCGTCGAGATTCAACGCTGTAGTAAAAGTGCGCACACTGTCTGCTCGTCTTCCAAGTCCTTTGAAACACTTGCCGAGCAAGAAGAAGACATTGGCCTCCTCTGGTGCCAGGTTTTTCAAGACCTCGAGCTCCACAAGGGCGTCCGCATAATGTTTCAAACCCATCAATACTCGAGCTTTCTTGAATCGTGCGAGCGCAGAGTTTGGTGCTAAGCTCAGCGCATGCGAGTATTGTGTCAGTGCCGCTTTGGGGTGGCCGAGCTTCTCCATGATCTGTTGTCGTCCGTCAGCTACCTGTGAAACGTTATGTGAATGCTCCATAGACTTACCACTCCTATGCAGACCGCCAACACTGGGTTGCTGGGGTTTATGCCGAATGCAATACGGTAATGTCGTTGTGCTTCTTCCCACTTGCCCATTCTCTCGTAGCACTTACCCAAGCCATACCACGCTCCAAACCCGCGTCTCTCACTTCCGACTCCCTTGCGGAAAGATGCGAGCGCTGCGTCAAACTCTTCGTTAGTCAAGAGCTCGTGACCCATAAGTGTCCAGGCATAGCTGAATTCTGGATCTACTTGAGTTGCGCGCTTGAAGCATGCGATGGCTTGCTCGTGTTCTCTGCTCAGAGAGAAGGCGTTTCCAACAGCACACCATGTCTGCGGTGAGTTGAAGGCCAAGTCTCTCAGATTATGCGCAAGGAACGCCAGCTGAACTGGCTTCTTCAATTGCCATAAGACCGTTGAATACACTTCCATGTCTTCGATCCGTGTTGGCTGTATTTTCAATATTTTGGCAAAGCAGACTTCTGCTGACGAGTATTCTGATGCTTCGTAATACGCTTTTCCAAGCTGAGCGAGAACCCAGGGTGATTCGCGATGCGCCGAGGGAAGAGCTTTGAAAGCATCAACTGCCGATGATACCTGGTAGCGGCTGAGCAGGTAGTAAGCGGCTCCCAAAGCCCTGAAGGTAGCTAACAATGATTCTATCGATGCCATCTCGACAGCCAGTGTCGCTTCTAGAGCTTGTCTTTGTAACGGTACAAGCGGGGCTGCAATGTTACGACTTGGTGCACGGGTGTCTTTGACCTCTGTGGGATTTGGCGGCATGACCTTTCGGTTTCCGCTCACAACACGACCCACCTGAGCAGGTCCTCTGCCTTTCGTTCCTGTAGCCTTGGCCTTTTTCACCTCGTCGCGCTTGGCTGCGGTCAGAGAACTGCTATCAGCAGGCGCCCGACTGGTTGTTTTTGACCCTGTGATTTGACTGAACAAACGATTACTCCTCCTTGGAGCAGACGTTATTGTTTCAGCATCCGGGATCTGCGCGCTATGTCCAGATATTGTGCGTTTGTGTTGTAATCTCCTGTTTTGCGCAGCATTTGTTGCATCGTCGGTGTCCAACGACTCTGAGCTAGGCTTCGCCTGCCCTCTGATTGTTGCAGCGCGAGCCTTTTGGCTGTCTTTACCTGCATCCAGTCCGAGTCTTTGAAGTGCAGTCCTTGATCTCCGTGTCGGAGCAGCTGGTGGTTCTTCAGCGTTGACTGTTTCCTGTTGTGGGTCTCCCATCTCGACATCCTCGTCTCCAGACATGCCATTAGCTGTCGGGGTGTCCCATGATGGCTGATTGGTGGGTTTAGACACGTTATTACCAAAAATGCTCTTTGATTTCATCCTCGGCAGCAGAAAGTTACTCTGTGCTTGTGCGACAAGGTCTCCGCCGTTTTTCACAGGATTGAAGGGATCGTTGGTAGGGGTGAGGGCGTGAATGCTGTTGACGTTGTTCGTGGTTATGACTGGCGCCACAGGTTGGGGTTCGTCCTTGACAGTTTCTTGATTCGATATTGATGCGGAAGCACTGGAGATGGAAGAGGCAAGTTCTGAGGTCATCCTGAAGGAACTTGAGATATCGATTTCGGCACCTTCCAAAGTTAGCATTTCCCGAAGCGATGTGATGCCCTCGATTCTTACCCATGTCGCAAAGACCTTGAAAGACTTCCCATGTGAATGGGTTGCTCTTGTGCGCCTCGATGTAGCAATCGCCAGCTCTTCTGGAGTCGCCATGGCCACGCCATAACTTTCCGAGTAGAGTGTTCACGGCTGCAGCGTCTGGAGTATGCCTTGTAGAGCTTTCTGTGTGTTTCCCTGTGTGGTCCGAGTCAGCACACCTGTTGCGCCTCAAGAAGAATCCGGGTCAACCTACCCCAATGGCTTCGGCCCTGCCAAAGACTCCTAGCCTTTTCCAGAGCAGCAATTACTTCATTATGTTTCCCAAGCTCTTGACAGACCAGGGCCAATACGTAGGCGCATCCTAGGTGTCGCCCGTTCGCACCGGTTTTCTGACAGCAATCGTAGGCTGTCTTGAAGCGTCGCAACCGGTAATTTGTGAGGGCCAGAAGATGTGAAGAGTCCGGATTCCGAGGATCAATTGAATTCAGTCGTTCGGCAAGAAAGTTTGCATTGTCTGGCGATTCGTTGTCCAAGTGGTAGTATATGAGCTGTTTGAGTTGTGTCACAGCCAGAGTAGAATTATGCGACATGGTTGTAGGAAGGTGGTATGTGTGGGCCAGGAAGAACAAGCGGCTAGTTCGAGGCGTCGAGGACACAAGTAATTGGACGGATCGAAAAGATGAATGTCTGGTGAAGATACATGGGCAATATTGAAGCGTAAGCAAGAAATTGGCGTTGCTTGAGGCGAAGTGATGAATTCGAGGGTGTTGTGCAAGTCCACAGCGTGGCTTCCTCAGAGCAGCTTGTCCATGTGGGATGCGAAGGTGAGAAAGGCAAGGTCAAGTCGCGTCGAGGTAGTAGAGGTAGAGCAGGGTGAAGCTTTGTTCGTAGGTGTTCCAGCTGGCTACAAAAGTAAGATGCTCACAAGCCGATAGGTGCAGAGGCAAATATGGAGATTGTAGGAGGAATCGCGCGTTGATGCTTTGTGTTTATTGATACAACCTGGCTGAGAAACCACAACTGCGCGCGCACGGTCTCCATCGTCACCACCCGGCAGCTGCCTTCCGAGCAGGGCAAGCGCAAGGGATCGCTCCTTCCCCACCAAGCTGCATCTGGCCAGCTCGCGTGTCTCTGGTCCTTCTTTCTACTTTTGCAAGAAACACACCACGATACTCCAAATCGCGGAATACCGTCTCAATGGCCAGGGTCAGCATCTAACTACCAATCTGCTCGCTTCCAATGTTCTAAACAACTCCAACAGCAAGCTCTCAAGACACAAGCAGCCCGCAATGCCGCCATCCTCCAGCGCACCCATCTGATCGCATTGGGTGTCCATGGCTTCCACCTTCTCCTGCGCTTCACCTTTGTGCGCCGTTCCTTCTGGGCATACCTCCTGCTGTCTTTCCCCTCCCTGCTTGTTCAATTCTGGTTCGAGCGCGTCGGTCGTCCTACCTACATCGAGGGACCCAATGGCAAGGAATTGAAACGAGCTGGAGAGGATCTCGAGGCTAAGGGTCTGACTGAGTGGATGTGGGATGTTGTATACTGGTCCTGGGGTTGCATTGTCATCACCACTCTTGTGGGTGACTGGGCTTGGTGGTTTTTCGTGAGTCACTCCAACGCGCC
Source organism: Aureobasidium sp. EXF-12298 (assembly GCA_024195555.1). NCBI lineage: Eukaryota > Fungi > Ascomycota > Dothideomycetes > Dothideales > Saccotheciaceae > Aureobasidium > Aureobasidium sp. EXF-12298. The sequence goes on along the minus strand of SWBJ01000079.1, from coordinate 144,625 downwards.
TTTGGACATTTTTTTCTTTACTGACTCGCAATCAAGGCTGTGGTCCCCCTTTACTCGGCCTGGTTGGCATACACAACCTTTACCGGTGCTCGTCAAGGCCTTATGGGAGGTGGTGCCATGCCCGCTGAAGGTGCCTCGAGCGGCGCGCAGAGCAAGCGTCAACAGAAGATGGAAAAGAGAGGCGGTCAGAAGATGCAATACAGATAATGGCATACAATCTACACATATACAGACATAAGATCGTCTCGAAAAAAGGCTCCATGGATGCACCTCGTTCAGATCGTGACATTTACAAACACTTTTTATCTTCACCAAAGCCAATCAGCCTGATAGGCGAATTCGGATGAGGAAACGATTGTATCGCTTAAAAGCAGAACACCTGATCCTGGAGCTTGCTGACAGGTCTGGCCTTCTCGTAGCCAAGACCCTCGGCAGCCTTCTTCATGGCAGCGACCATGGGAGGAGGTCCGCAGATGAGCATCTTCATGTCGGATGAAGGAGCAGGACAGTTTTGCTATGAGAGAGTCAGTCAATTGGGTTGCGCGATGTGTAGCATGTGTTCTGGTATTCCGTACCTTGATCATGTCGGGAGTGACGAAACCAACACCACCAGTCCAGCCCTCAGGGGGGTTGTTGAGGACGTAGTGCACTCTGAAGCCACTGTCCTCGCGAGCCATGCTGTCAAGTTCGTCCTTCATGAGAATGTCCTCGGGGTTGACGTTGGCGAAGATCAAGTCAACTTGAGTCTTGTCGCCTGAAGCACGGCCACGGAGAATAGCCTTGGAGATCTGGTACATGGGAGTGATACCGGTGCCACCAGCGATCATGGCGAAGCGGCTGACCATGTTGGGCTGGTAAGCCATGGCACCCTTGGGACCCTTGACCTTGATGGTGTCACCAATCTTCATCTCGGAGAGATGTCTGCTGATGTTACCGGTGGGGTAGCTCTTGACGAGAACATCGAAGTGGCCGGAAGTAGTGTCATCGGTAATGGGAGTGTAAGAACGAAGAATCTCCTTTTGAGTGGTGACTTCAGTCTTGGGGTCCTTGACAGGCAGGGTGGCAGCCAGAGAGATGTGCTGGCCAATAGGCAGACCGAGGATTGAGTTGGCGCTGGGAAGACCGAAGCGGTAGATGGCTGTGTTGTGCGACAGAACCACCTTTTCGGTCAAGGGGAATTGCTGGAAAGTGGTGGGATCGAGGACCTTCTTGACCTCTGCATCGATTTTGTCAGTACTGTTCTGGACTGGCATACAGCGGTTGAAAGACACTTACGGTTGTTGAAGAACTGGTAGCCGGCCAAAGCAGCGGCAATGGCAATGGCAACAGGCACCAAGGTCTTGTTAACCAGGGCAGCTCCAACGATCAGAATTGCCGAGGGAGCATAGACACCCTGGATGTACTGAGGAGCAAAAGGCCCCGTGGGCTTGTAAGTGTGCTTGGACGACATGGCGAGTGCTGGATGAGTCGAGGAGAAGGAGAAAGAGACAAGACCGAGATGTGCTTCAAGAACACGCGACTTTCGAAGCTTCCAAATGGCTTTGGGGCACGGCAGATCAGGGTCGCGGCCGATGGTGGGGTTGGTCCATGATGCTGCCCGATCAGGGCATCATCTCCCTTTTGCTTGTACCACTTCTTTTTCACATGCTTGAACGGCCATATTCCGTCACGTCGACAGCATCATGACTACAAACAACTATGCCTTTCCGCTGACGGCAATTGACCGCGAGATCCTTGCTATGAAGGATGAGGACTTTGCTCTGGTTACATGGGAAGAACTCAAACAAATCATTGGTAATTTCCCAATGTGATTGAACCATGTTTCTACTTCGCCTTCTGATACACATCAGCTGCCAACCGTCTGGAAAAGTTGAAGCGACGTCCTTCTGACCTTCGTCGGTACATCGCATGGTCTTCAGAGACCAAGGCAGAGTATGGCACCATAACCAATTTCGTTGTTCAACAGCGTCTGCGCTGGACTCCTTTGCCCTCTTCGACTCCTGATGATCCACCAAAGTTTGAATTTCGTGACCCCATCCCTTTCAAGGTCCAAGATGACTTCAGGATTCTCAAGAACGACTGGCCATACGGACTGGACAAAGGCATTGTGCACATTTGTGTTTGGGTCAAGACACCCATTGAGACCGATCCCACTACCGGTGATGTCACCGACCACTCCAGGCATCTGATAGAGGACTTTGTCAGCAACACTTTTTCATCAAAACTAGACGCAGTCTTTGGTACAGGCAAAGGCAAAGATCACGTTCTCTGGTTCAAGAACTGGGTTGCCTTGCAAAGCGTCCGTGGTGTTGATCACATCCATGTTCTGGTTCAGGACGCTCCCGAAAGCATGCTGGAAGACTGGACCAAAGAGTAGGATGTTGACATCTGGCGGTTCTCTCCATTGTACGACCTGTCTTTTCGAACCTTATCCCATACACAGGCAGCGAAACCTCCACATATAGACATGATAGAACACAGCATATCTCCTTCGTATTTCCCAACGCACTCTAGATCAGCAGAATTTCCTGGTCATAGAACGTCTTCTGGCAAGATCATGTCGGCCGAGAGACCCTCTCATGACTGACGAAGGCATCTTGCAATATCACAGGTCCATAAGCTGCTTCAAATATAGGCACTTTTTCATAACGCTGAAAAATGGAGCGAACACACCGAGCAGAACGGCCAGACAGACTCCACATAGCGCTGGGGGAGACAATAAAACTTGGAAGCATACGGCAAGTTTCTAACAAAGTTTCACGGCTCCGTACCCGAATCACTCTGTATAGGCAGGGTTCGAATCGGACCCGATTCTTGACAAGTACTGGAAATGGTAGGTATGTCTGTTCCTCGAACACGCGTTGATTTCTAGGTTGTTCTGCTGGCCGTGGCGATCATCTAGCACAGCTGTCATTATTTATCGAATCGCCGAGTGCTTTGCCTCGGTGCAGACAATATACTGCTTGGTTACCTCAGGCATCCTCATCAAAATCCCGTGACAGACAACAAATTGATCAAATGGACTCTCTAATTCTTGACTCACGGCACAATGACTGTTTCTCATATCATATATAAGTAAATCTTTCCTACTGCTCAAACCTCTTTACACAAAAACTTCAAAGATCAGCGGAACACAGACTTGTATCAAGTTGCAAGATTCATCCACTCAAACCGGCAACGCTTATATCTTTGATACAACACAACTACGACTGAACCCAAAGCATCCACTTCAGCAAAATAAGATGTCGCATTCGACTACCACACAATTACCGACCTCTGTGGAGAATCAGACGCCTATCTCCACAAGCGGATCTGCCATGTCTATCGCAAAACACCATCAGGAAGAACCGAAACCCTTCAACTTCCTATCCCTCCCCCTCTCCCTCCGCACAAAAATCTACGCACTCTGCCTCTCAACAACCTCACCAGTAACCCTCTCACTCCCTCTCCTCCCGCAAAACATCTGGTGCACTCACCCTGCCCCCTCAAAGCCACTTCTCAGCGTAAATCTCCTACGCAGCAATCGACAAATCTATCAAGAGGCCGCTCAACACGCCTATCTGCACCGCACCTTCCGCGTCGCCGCGTCCTGCAATTTATGCTTTGAGAATCTCAGTCTCAATGATTCTGTATCCCTGCACCAACTACACCCCTCCACAATCCACAAAATCCATTCTTTGGAACTGCGACTAAACATCGACTGCACCTCCAAGCTGGCTCTTCGAAAAAAAGCTTCTCAGGACACAGACTCAATTGCAGATGGTTGGAGGTATGCAAAGTCTGGTATTTCTCACCATTAAAATCGTCTTTTTCCGCCACGACTTTTCTCTACTCAAGTACCTGATCTTCACGGTCCAAGATCCAGCTTTTGAGAGACTGTTTACAAAGGTTTATCGCACGGTAACTGGGTCTGTGGAGGTCAATTGGGAGGTAGAAATTAATGAAGAGGGAGGTTTGAGTGGGAGAGCAGAGTTGGAAAGGAAAGGGACGGAGGAGTTGAGGAAAAGGGCGGCAAAATATAGAGGGTTGCAGGGGGTGGGTGGAAAGAGGGTGAGGAAGGGGAGACAGAGGAAAGTGGTGAAGAATGCTGCTGCTTCTGATTGATGTTGGGAGAGTTTGATGGGAGGTGAGGAGTGAAACAGTTGATTGAGAATGGCATTGTTATACTGTTACCTACTGTATCTCTGCTCGTCATGTCACAAGTGCCTATACGAACAAATCATTGAGCTTCAAAGAAGTAGCCAGTAGTAAGCAGAGAACTTGCATTCTAGATGAGGGTATATCAAGAACAAAAGTAGTGGAGAGGAGTCGAAGATATCTCCATGCTTCACCAAAACAGAAACGCCCCAGAGAATGCAAAACCAGTCATGAGATTTCAGACCCCATCGTTACACCGGCACAGAAACTTGCGGATCATCATCAGTCTCCGACAAAGTCTCAGGACTAGCTTTCGAATCTTCCCACTCGTCAACTTCCGGTTGCCGCCTCATCTGCAACGCACCGCCTTTTCTGCCGAAAAAGTCATCGGTGTGTAGGCCTCTGACATCTTCTGCCTTGATGGATTTCATATTTGCACCGCGAGATTTGCTTTCGCGGATGTATTCTCTGACGGGAACCATGGCGGCGTCTCTGCAGGCTTCTTTGATGTCACTGCCAGACATGCCTGCGCTGACTTTGACCAAGGTGTCGAGGTCGAAGTGGGGAGAAAGGCGAGTGTTCTTTAGAGTCAGGGAGAAGATGGATCTGCGTTGAGAGGCTGAGGGAAGAGAGACGGGGAATTTCTTGGGAAGGCGACGTAAAATCGCTTCGTCAATGTCGCCTACGCGGTTTGTCGCACCCTAGTGTCTGTTAGCCTTTGAATTCGATGCGCAGCTGAATCGTCTCACTAGCACGCAGATGCGTTGGGATTCGCCGAGGGAGTTTGAAGATGTGAGACCATCCCATTGTGTCATGAATCTGTCGCAAAAATATTAGTATTGCTCAGCAAGCATTATATCGTATACATACTCTGCCTTCACCATACCGCTGGCTTCATGTTCTCCGCTACGTCTTTGACCAAGCACGGCATCAATCTCATCGATAAAAACGATGCTAGGTTGTAGTTTTCTGGCAAGACTGAAGACGGCAGAGACGAGCTTGTTGCTGTCGCCGTACCATTTCTCGGTCAAGGTTGAGATGTGCAGGTTAATGAAGCAGGCACCACTTTCATGAGCCAGGGCCTTTGCGAGCATAGTCTTTCCACAACCAGGAGGACCGTACAGAAGAACACCAGAAGGAGCAGAGAGAAGAGAGCTGGTAGCAGAGTAGAGGTGAGGCATAGTAAGAGGGTAAATGACAGCCTCGCGCAGTTCCTCGATGATGTCGTCCAAGCCACCGATGTCCTCGAACGAGACGGGAATCTCCCAAGGCGCAACAACTTCCATGGCGATAGTTTGTTCGTATGGAGTGAGAACCATATTTTCTTTGCGCTTCTCCCATTCCATCTTTTGATCGTAGTCCTCATCGTTCTCGTCAAGGTCGTCGTCGGGTGAGCTAGCGAAGATGGAAGATAGACGGGCAGAGGCAGCTGAAGCCTTCTTCTCGGCTTCGGATTTGGCACCAGCTTCAGGATCCATTCGCGCCAGTAGGTTTCGCATGATAAAGAAGGCCATGATGGGCTATTGCGTCTTGTCGTCAGTCATGGCTGCTTGGTGAGGAAATGTTGGGGCGTAGACATACAGCAGCAGCCGCGATGGCAATCTCCTGAACGATAGTTACCCATCGTCTGTCTCCCGCCATGATTGCTGAAACTATCCAAGATGCTGAAAGTTGTCAAATGCGACCGAGTCCAGAGTCGAAATGACTTTCACATGCGCAATTCCATCATCTGTGCACGGACTTCGATCGAGGAAGCGGCTGTTCATTCGACCCGAATCCAATTTACGCGTGTCGCGTCTTCCATTGTTTGCCCTTTCGTCCCGCTCCTTCCCTCTGACTATACACATACACATATCCCACATACATAATGTCTCCTTCAGCAACAACAGAACTCGGCCCTGCCAGTGGCCCTGATGTCCAACTCAAGCCCCAAGAGGCTCCCGCACACATGGCTCCTCGTCAACATGCCTCGCACGAAGAATACCAATACCTCGACTTGATTCGCGACATTCTCGAAGAGGGAGAGCACCGTCCAGACAGGTACGCTATCGCCATTTCACATTGCTAAGATGTCCCTAACATTTCTTTCCAGAACCGGCACCGGCACATACTCCATCTTCGCCCCCAACCAACTTCGCTTCAGACTCTCCGACAAAGACACCGGCAAACTGATCCTACCACTTCTCACCACAAAACGCGTCTTCCTGCGCGCCGTCATCGCCGAACTCCTATGGTTCGTCGCAGGAAGCACAACCTCAACTCCTCTCACCGAACAAGGCATCAAGATCTGGGACGGCAACGGCTCACGCGAATACCTCGACTCAGTCGGCCTCTCACACCGTGAAGTCGGTGACCTCGGCCCTGTCTACGGTTTCCAGTGGCGCCACTTCGGTGCCGAATACAAAGATGCAAAGACCGACTACACCGGCCAAGGTGTCGATCAATTAGCAGAGGTCGTGCACAAGCTAAAGAACAACCCCTACGATCGCCGTATCATTCTCTCCGCTTGGAATCCTGCAGACCTCAAGAAAATGGCTCTACCACCCTGCCACATGTTTGCCCAATTCTACGTCTCATTTCCCAAGGATGCACCTACCAAGGCAGATGGCTCAAAGCAAGGAACGCTACACTCTATTTTGTACCAAAGATCTTGCGATATGGGCCTGGGTGTTCCATTCAATATTGCAAGTTATGCTCTTCTCACACACATGCTGGCGAAGGTGTGCGACTTGGTTCCCGGCACCTTCACACATACCATGGGTGATGCGCACGTCTACTGCGATCACGTTGATGCTCTCAAGCTTCAAATAGAGCGCGTGCCGAAGGACTTCCCTGAGCTAGTCATCGAAAAGTCAGACTCTGAGCTTTCGATCGATGGTTGGAAGGTCGAAGATTTCAAGGTTATCGGATATGACCCTCACAAGGGCATCGCAATGAAGATGTCTGTTTAGAGATAATGCTTGATGTGCAATGGTAATACGAAATTGGGGTCTTACGCGTCTTCATATCCACAGCAAGGTTGACACATCCGGAATAAGTCTTTGCGCTTGAGACGTGCATTGATATAAGATCATAGAAGATTGTCAATCAGAAGGAAAGAAAGTTGATGCATCTCCCAATGATCTTTACTCTCGAAAGAAATGGGCCATCACGTAACTTTTGAATTGTACTTCAGGTCACCAGGAAACTCAGGTTCCTTCCTGCTGATGTTCGTGTCTGCTGCAATAGAAGAGTCATCCATGATGAAGGTAGATTGTGGAATTTGATCTGAGTAAGTGTTATGTTAGGTGTCGACCTGATCAGTAAGGTGTCTGGACAAACAGTTCAAAGGGCATGCTGAGCCATTTGACACCACAGCATTCTGGTGATGATTCCACTCGCATGCACACAAGATATTGCCTCTCGATGACGACAACCATGAGTAAACCCATGAACATCTAAAAGGATACAGCAACCAAACACAAATCTAGGAACTTTCGCAGCTCGAACATCCATTATTTGCATTCGTCAACTAGGTATTCATGATTCGTAATCAGCTCCATTTATCTAAAGAGCGCTTTTCGTCCCCTGATTGATCGTCCTATCCATTTTTGTAATTATCCCTGTCTCCGTCACCACACTGCTCAACACACCCAAATGCAATGGTCTTGTTGTAGTCTTGACATAATTCCCCGACTCCAAATCCATGGTATCGCATTTTTCCGCTTCTGACTCTTGCTCATCCACTGCAGCAGGACGCGCGCCTCCAAAGCAGTTCAAAGTACTGCCCAAAGACGACTTTACAAGTCTGCATCCAGAGCGTTCGTTGGTGTTTTTGCTTTGTAGTGCTGACCTCGTTCTGCCTGCACATCTCTGAAACAATGGGCGCAAGGTAGCGAGACTGGCAGCGATGATGCCTAGGCCGCCTTCGATCATTGTCCAGATCAAGGGCTTCATATTTCGAGAGTAGATGTTGCCTCCAGGACCAATCATTGGAATGTAGACGGTGCGCACGATAGACGCAATACTGCCTACTACCGCAAGCAGTAGTATACCACAGCAGGAAAGCTTAGCAGCTAACGACATCTTCGTGCAGCGGACCAGAAATTGGATGGCGAGGACTGGAAACACCCAGTCGGTAAGTGCGTTTAGAGCCCCGTGGGCGTAGCCCATGTTGGATAGGATGCGGAAAGAGAGACATTGGCCTGAAGCTGTTTTAACGACGTAGTTATTCGGAAGGCCGCATTCGAAGGTTACGAGGAGCAGCATTGCAGTCGCTAGGGTTGTGTAGACGATGACCGAGATCCAAACAACATAGCGTGACCAGCGTACGATGAGAAAACGAAGGAAGAAGAAGGCCAGTGAGATTTTTAGGCAGATGGTGCCGGCGATGTATAGGGCTTGTTCTGCACATATGAGCTGTTCGTGGATATTGTTGTCAGTATGCGCTGCAGAGTTCTTAAGATGCATAAAGGGAGGAGATACTTACTGCTGCATATGTCTCCAGGTTCGCTAATGATGCCGTTTCTGACTCTGTGTCTGCTAGCATCAACCAGACGGTGCATTCGCCGATAAAGATTGCCTGTTCAAACGTTAGATTCTTGGTCTCAAATGTAAGTAGAAGAGCGTGCCTACCAAGGTCAACAAGATGAACCAGTCATCCCATCCCCAGCATCTGACTATCCTCGTCCGTGTCCACACACGAAGACCGACGACAATACAAGAAAGGGCAAGAAATGTACCATTCAGCGCTTTCATGAGCTCCAGCTTGCTCGCCGCTATCGAGTACTGCGGCAGACTCATATCTGACGATCGTCCTGGTGATCAAGTTGAAGCGAATATCCGAGAATCCGGTGTTGATCAATCTCGCTCGCAAGTCCGAAACCTCAGGACGATCTCCTCCATGTATAAGTATACGAGCATAGCATTGTAACGCACGTAACCTAGTAATCCGGCTATTGAGATATCGAGAACGGGGGCGATCGCGACCAGACCTGGCAACTTGTCGAACACGTTCGTGCCTAGATTCGACTTTTCGCAGGCAGGTGTAAGCAATCTATCGCAACGTTCCTCCGGGAAGTCTGTAACGGGTTTCGCAGACTATTCAAATAATGTGCCTAAAGAGACGTCTGGGCCTTGCCGGGTGTTCGATCGCAACGTCGGTCAAAGATCGAGGCACGTACCATCTACGGCATTCGAAGACGTCAAGAAAAGACATCGGATTGACAGTTATCACGTATACTCAGCCATACGAGCCAGCGTGTGGTCCTGTGATATGCAGCGTAATTGTTGCCGAAAGTGGGCAACCGTTGTTTTCGCTCTTGCCAAGAACAACGGTTATACACAACAGACACCACGAAGCCGAAAACGTCGCGGCTCTTGTGAAATTACCTTTCCGGTATCCAAATCCGATCCAGCATTATGATCGTTATGCTTATTCTTGCTGTGAGCAGAGTGTTTGTTCTGGCAACGACTCATACATTTGAGCAAAGATGCTGGCTGAGTGAGACCCTCTGCACTCTGCTCTCTTCTTTTGTCTCAGTGTTTGTGAGTCCTGTTTGTTTGTATTCAGAGACCTGGATGAATCTCAAGTATGCTTTGTTGTATCGAAAATTCGAATGGTGAATATGAGGTCTCGGCTTCTGTTATAAACGCAAAGGTGCCGGGTTCGAAATTCGATGAAGATAAAGTTTCGCCAGCCGCTGTTGTAGCCCTGACTCCGAAGAATCGACATCTCTGTATGGCCTGTAACTTCTCAAGAGTAATCTCATATCGACCGATTGCTCAAGAAAGATTTGACAGAGAGGCAGATGTATAGGATGTCACCATCCTCATCTACTGCGACCGAGTCAATTATTCATCACAGTGTGAATGATGCTGTCCCTCCTCTTCCTGTATACACCAAAGCCCTCACTCTTCTCACCGTTTGCCGTTGACCCAAACCAAAGGATGTTTGACCCGGCTTGCATCCCGACTCTCCATAAGTTCATCAGCAGAGACACGGCTTGCAAGTACCGGACAGCCAAACCAATGGCTTGTAACAGTTCGATATCGCAGCGTGTTCACTGGCCACGGCAGTGCAGAGATAGCCTGCCCTTGTTTAGCTTCAGACAACCGCTTGCGGTACAACGGAAGGTTGATCCCAAACGTATGAACCGTCGTGGTGTAGGGATGGAGTCGGCCGTAAGGGCTAGCTCTAGAGGAGTTGATTGTGGACCTTTTTCCTAATTGATGTACACGAACAGAGTCCTTGCTACAAGTGCTGCCGGGCAGTTTGGAGATTGAGTTTCGAAACTGTTCTATACCTCTGTCATACCAATCGGACGGGTGTCGTCATACGATTCAAGTCATCTTATCATGACTCTAGGACTGGTCCAGGCTCAACTCACTTCCGTAGTGAGTCAAATGAAGTCGTAGACGCTTTCTGGTGGTACAAGAATTCTGTGATCGACCGCGATTACGATCCGTAGTGGCACCGCGGCGGGCGAAGCAAACGCATCGTTGGGCTATGCTAAGAGCTTTATTGGGACATCGTGTGTGTGCTTTAGGATGAGATTGGTCGGGATCGAAACAGGTTTCATTTTTCATGCTCGAAAGCTGTCGTGGCACCGGCGAGAACCAAAGATCTCATCAGAGCAATGGAAAGCACAATCTGTAGAGGCGGTGCAGCCGTCGAGCGAAAGCAACTTCAGCCACCATCCTCGAAGAAGAGGGCTCCAGGTGCAAATCGATCAAATGACATGATCGTAGGATCATCGAAGAATTCCATCCAAGGCACGTCCTCGGCAGCAATACTTGTACCGAGACCGCTGTCTGTACAGCTATCACATTGAGTGGAAGCTACCGTCATGGTGCAATGCTCGGACTTCAGCACTTTTGCTGCGATTTTCTTGATCTTGACAAGTACTGATCCAGCGCATGCCCAATTTGAGGCAAGTGACTTGAGCAAGCCAACGACTAGTGTGATCCGGTCGCGATGTTGGTACATGCATCGGCAGTTGTGGAGAGTACAGGCAGCCAGTTGTACGACTGATGCGATGACAAGAGCGCAGATGAAGAACGGGGTGTGTTTTTGGACTGGACAGCGGAAGGCCGCTAAGTTCGACAGCTCTTTGGACGCGTCCGTGGCTTTGCTCGCATGAGCATGTTTAGTGTCAGTAGAGGGCATTTGTTTATCGCCTCTTGCGCAAAATATGTCTGCGGTGGCCGGATGGATCGAAAGAAGCTCACTTCGGGGCATGTGTAGTAGAATAGTAGCCCAGTGAATAAGCATATGCGCCTGGAACAGCAGCTCATCGACCTCTCCGGAGTTTGAGATGATATCACGTTTCTCTGGTGGCACGTAATGCGACCAAGCTGCGAGCGAATTATCGATGGCTTGCACTTCGTCCGGATGAGCCTCAGCATTGGCTATTGACAAAACTCGAGAAAGGATCTGAACAGCCTCGATGCGGTAGCAAGACGAAGAAAAGATGATTTCTTCTTCAGCGAAGTGACGGTCAGTGAACTCAGCTAACGTGGACCTGGCAGAGATACAAGCTCCATCCGTGAATGTTGAATCTTCGCACGGTAGTAAGACTTCTGAAATAACAGATCTTGTCAACATGGTCGGTTTGCGATGGATCGCGGACATGATGCCTTCCGTTACAAATAACTCCCACCAAGTGCGACGGAAGCTCTCTTCCAGGCAAGGCGACGAGTCGCTGTTCAATGCAGCAAACTCTTTTTTGTTCATACCAAGGCTGATGGCTAGACCTATAGCGTCTTGAAGCATTGCCTGTCCTTCACTCGGCTCACCACGAGCGTGTATCGCGATAGCGAATAAGAGGCGAGCCTGAACCATATATGCCGATCTCTGCGAGTTGTCTCTCAGAGCAGTAGCTGTTTGCGCCCGGAGCGAGTCGCCAGACTGAGATGCCGAGTAGTGGCTTCCAATGAAATGAACGACCGACTGGAGATACGAGGGATAGTTATGGTCGTACATGTGACGAGGAAGTAGAATCGGGTGTGCTGAATGGAAATACGAGTAGTAGAGATTCACAACATGTCCCATGTTTACGTTCGATAGCTGGCGAATCTGTCCTTGAGAACCTGATGCTGATGCTGAAGCTTGGTCGCTTAACATGAATGTTGAACCGGGATTGATCAGCGATGTACCGAGCTCCGCACTGATCGGGTCCGATGCATTGCAAGGATGATTCAAATCTAGAGGGTTCAATTGTGTCTGCCATACCAGAGGATCCGATGTCGTATAAGCAATCGTTGGGACCGGTGCTGGTGATTGTGTGGATGAATCTGTTGTAGGTTGTGCCTGATGGTCAGAATTGAGTTTTCTTCGCTTTTTTGGAATCCCTTTGCATCCTCGCCGCGATGGTGTGTAGTTACAGTGAATGTCGGAAGCGACACATCGTGAGCAAACAGGTTGCTTTCCGTCACATTTCAGATGCTTCGACCGACATTCAGTACAAGCCAGTGGAGAAGGTTTGACGATAGAGGCAGGCGATTCGGTAGCGGTTCTGGTCGTCATGACTTGTTCCAGGAAATCATGGTAGGGTAAACAAGATTGTGAGAAGACTCTGTGTATTGCAGTCCTGCAGACGAAACAATCAGAAGTGGTGATCGGTTGTGTAGCAAAAAGATGACTATGATGGTGAACGTCGGCGACTCGGGGACATTCGATCGATGAAGATGAAGCCGGGCATGTTCTTCGTATTCGGCATCACCCTGTCAAGATACAGCCATTTTTTGAACAGGTCGTGATACCGTCGAGAGACGATGAGATATCTCCCATACGAGGGATTCAGATATAAGACTTAAGAGCAACTTTTGTCTGTGATTGTATCATGTTCGGATTCGACAGGATGCAAAGAAGAAGTGAATTGTTCTTGGATTTGAAGAAGCTCATGTGAAAGTGTTTGGTGGTCAAAGCGCGGATGGTGTAATGTGCGACAGGAAGGTGCGAACATGCATCTGCTTTGTCTCATCAACTCCTGCTTGCTCTTCGCACTTTGCGGCAGGCGTTCTTCGAAAGAGAGGGAACGACCAGCTTCCATCTCTCTCGTACATTCGTCCACCAGCATACTTAAAATGTGTCGATTCATGGTACTACTACAAAGCTCTCCTCCTGCACGCGATAGTCACTGACACGTTATAGGTGTACAAGGGCAAGGAGCCCATCCTCCTTTCCACCTTGATTCTCGACCCGGCACACTCGATTCTCACGCAATCCTACGACTCACGCCTTCGTTTGGACACACGTCGACCACACAATGGCGACGGCTTTGGTGTTGGCTACTACACCCCTCCCTCATTACTACCACTCCTCGGTCCCGATCCTTGCATCTTTACCTCTACAATCCCTGCCTGGAACTGCACCAACCTCACCCGCCTAGCCAGCAAGACCGTCTCGCCTCTCATTTTCGCCCATGTTCGCGCCAGCACCGAGGGCGCTCTCGCTGAGAGCAATTGCCATCCCTTCAGCCGCGGCTGCTTGATGTTCATGCACAACGGAGGAGTAGGAAGCTGGAACTCTGGTGTCAAACGCAAACTGGTCAGCGATGTTGGCGATCGCTGGTTTGGAGGTGTCACAGGTAGTACTGATTCCGAATGGTGCTTTGCCTTGTTCCTCGACAGCCTGGAGAGACTGGGCTACGACCCGGATAACGCAGACGCTCAGACGAATGGCTTCGGCCACAGCGTCCTGCGCAAGGCCATTCTCAAGACTATCGAGCGCATCAACGGTTACATCCGTGAGCTCCCTGAACATGTCCGTGAGGGCGACACGCGCAGTCTACTCAACTTTGCCGTGACTGATGGCAAGAGTGTCGTCTGCACTCGTTATGTGAGCAGCACTACCGACGAGGCTGCCAGTCTATTCTTCAGCTCTGGTACCAGCTGGAAGAAGCAAAACGGTCCTTCTGCCGAAAAGGCCGATTACACCATGGAGCGACGAGACAGGGGTGCCGATATTGTCCTTGTTGCCAGTGAACCTCTAACTTTCGAGCGTGACAACTGGGTCACGGTCCCTACCAACAGCACCGTTACCATCCACAACCAGACTGTCCTGATTCATCCCATTATCGATGACTTCTACAACCCCTCGCCCAGCTTCAAGCGCAGTTCCAAATTCGCAGAGACCAAAGGTCAAACTACCACCGAAATGGCGAAGGCTTCGATTGATCCTCCTGCTAAAAACCTGGTCAAGGCCGCTGCCTGAACAATGCTTCTCACGCTTTCATGCTCTCAGTCTTGACAAGCTTCCGGATTTAACTTTGTCACCGCTCAAACCACGTCGTTTCCGTTTAGCAGGCTCTCCAGCATGGTCTTTTTGAAATTCGGACCAAGCATAGTAGCCAGACAAACTCTTGTGGTACACCGTTGCCTGGAGCATCTGGACCTGAGTCCTTGACAGTAGACACAATGAAGAACGACACAACCTCCGCCAGGACACTCTCCGAGTGGGTCGCTCGAAGCTCTCAAGAGCTTGCAGGACTGATGAGCAACACGCTTAGTTTTGCATTTACCCCTTTCAGCCACCAAAGACTCTAGCAGAGCGAAAGTGGTCGTCGACGAGGCCTCAAAGTAGGGTCTTGCTCCACTCCGGTTCGTTTAAAGGAGGTTGCACCATGAAGCGAGACTTTCCACGCGGGTTTCGAGAAAAGATATGCGCTCAACCGGGGCCACGTTGACCGGTGCATGACACAAACCGGATGTACCCTTCGAGTCTAGTAGCTCTAGTGATAATCGCAGATGCTCGCTCTGCGCACTCATCATTTACCACCAATCAGAATCATCAATGACATTTCCTTTGAGATCATGCTACACCCACCGTCAAACGCCGGACGTTGATAGAGTGGACAGTCCTCAAGTCGGACTGATCGTCCGCGTAGGATTACCGTTCTCACGCTTTCCCCGGACAAGCCAACACGGCAGTGTGCTCAGATGCCGCATCAGACGCCAATCATTACCCCATTCGGCATCATACAATCACAAGATTTACAACACCAAGCAGACCTCCATACCATCCATAAGCCTCATGCAGAGTCTAGACTCGCTCGTACTGGACCAGATTACTGATCGAGGAGATGCGATGTATGCGTCGTGTCAATAATGCGACTCGCTGACAGAAACAGATGAAATGTCATCGCTTTACAGATTGCGAAGCCGCCCGCTTCTCTATTTATCGTGGCTAAGCTGTTGCGAGGTTATACGGATCTTTTGTCATCGCCACGATAATTTGAGATGTTGGTATTTCAACACTGTGCGCGCCCGCTCTGGATCGCGCAATTTTCGTGTGGCTCGACTGATACATATATCATCGAACGTACCGAAGGATATATCGAAGGTCTAACCACCAAGTAACTCAAAACTGTAAACAGCACCACATACAGTTTTGACCAAGCACACCGCGTGGTTCGGAGGTATATCTAAAATTCTGAATCGTTCTAGTGGTAGTCATCTGCCGAAACCCTCCACCCGTGTAACCTAAAAGGCACAGGCACAGGCAGGGTTGACCACGTTCTGTTTTGAAAGACGTTGGTCGCCCTCTCCTTTTCCTCATTCTTTCTATCGTGTGTTGGTCCTGCGGTTTTCGAGCTTTCGGTTTAATTGTCAGCATTTCGAGAAGCGAACAAATACCCATCTTTTCAGCTCGTCTGCACTACGCTGTGCTTACCTTCGCATACAACCTGACTCGCCATGACTGGAATCACGATGAGACCAGAGATGGCAAGACGCCCGAGGAAGATGACCATTGATCTGACACCGCCTAATGATGAAAGACATATCTATCCTACAATCGAGCAGCCCGTGCGAGGCGAGAGGGTTTCCAAGCATATCAAACAAGAACTCTCCACTCCGAACCTCGCGCCAAGGGACTGGAAGAAATATATCGAGGATTCTATTGATGCAGAGACTGATCAGTTGATCGAGTTCTTAGATGACCTTTCAGCTGCATCAAGGTCACCAATACAGAAACCGACCGGAATAGAAGGGTGGGATGGCTATGCTGAGACAGCATCGGCTGCTGGGGTGATATCCTTGTTTCTCTCGTCGAGACAGACCAAGAGTGTCGTGTTGGGCTCACCAACGTTCCCGTCTTTGGTCAGTGTCTTCGACGGAGGTGAAGGACCTTGTCTTGTTCTTAACGGACTCCTGTCTCCACGTCTAACATCACCATCACATCCCTACTCCTTCAACGACACCACCGCACCAATACCACATACGACACCGCTATCAGTGGATACAGGGGGCACCGCAGCCATTGTGGCAGCCTATGCTTACTTACATTCTATTCGACAACATCTCATCGGCACAGTTGTCTTGTCAGCGATATCTGACACCGAGGAAGGACACTTGGGCACTTGTCGGCATCTGCTACATACTGATGAGAGAAGAATGCTTTGGAGAGGTGATTGTATGATCACTGCCACCACGAATTCCACCGCTTCAAAATCACCGCTTCCTACTCCCAAAGCGTTTTCCTCCAGAGTCGCCACAAAAACCATTGATCCAGCAACTTTCGACTTAAAATCTTCGAGCTGGCAAAGAAACTTGCCGAACGAAAATTTCACACCTTCACGCCTTTCCACGCGGTGCGCTACTCATCCTGTCGCAACCTCTTTGTCTAACAACGGCAAAAGAGTATTGGGCAGACGACCAAGTATGGACTTCAAGATCGGACGTCAACCCGGCTCACATGCCCGTTTCTGGACCGATGTCGGTGTTTCGAGTTTTTGTCTTGCAGTCGGCGGTGTGGATAGTAATACAGTCGCCTCGCCACAACAAAATCCACCAAAGGAGCATTCAGCAGACTTGCACGACGAAATGGTCGATTTGGGGATGCACGGCGTGGCGATGGGAGAGCGTGGTGTACATCAAACTCATACGCAATACGGAGCGACACAAGAGGTTGATAAGAAACAGTGGATCCAGCTTGTCAAGGTGTTGGTATTGACGGCTTGGGATCAGTTGGGATTGGAGGATTGAAAAGTGAAGAGCAGTAATTCGCGATATCGAAAGCCACATGTAACAGGCTATCACATTCTGGAACAATACGACTATAATGACCGACTCCTTCCTTCACTTGCATTTCTTCCTTCCTGTGTACCGTACAAATACACCGATGTGAGCGTGAGAGTCGAAGACAAGGATCGTTCTACCGCCTACCGACCTGGAACTATGAGTTCCCATTCGAACACGCTCAGCAGGTCGTCACAGTCTCGGCACACATTCACAACCTGGTTCAATTGGTAGGTAAGGAACGAGAGGAGCCAGGTCAGTGGACCTACTGAGGCCAAGCCGTATCCGAAGAAAGGTCTGCAGTGTTTTATATCGTTGGAGTAGAGATAGATCAAAGGGTTTATGGACCTGAGCAACTCCTCACCCTTGTCTCTTCAGCTCCACGAGTAAGTCTTACAGGCTCCTGACGGAACGGGGATCAGGGTCCCTGTTGAAACTGGAAACTGCTTTGCTGTAGTGGCCCTTGCAAGCTCTGATGGCAGCCTTGGTAGGTGATTTGTCCAGAGTGCAGACGGATGACACGCTTTTACATGTGATCAAACGTGCCGAAATGGCATGAACTATCGATTCGCCTTCTGTACTGTTAATTCCAGCAGCCATGAAATCCCGTGTTATCGTCGGGAAGCTACACAAATTCCGACGCAGTTGACTGGACTTGACTGTGTGTTTTTCGAGAAAGCAAACACGAACATCCACCCCGAGGAAGGCTATCAACCTAGCCTCACGACCCGGTCACCTAGATTGTAGGACTATACGACAATATAGAGGTCGCTGCTCAACCACCAAGTCCGACTTTCACTCAAGCGAAACCGTCCAACAGATTCAGCCCCGGCTGCCTCAGACAGTTTGTCTCTTCCAAGTCTGTATCCAATGTATTGTCGCCGCAGTCGATCGTCTGGGTAATGAATGTCAAGAAGCAGGCCAGTGATACTCTTGATTGTTGACCATCTCCGCATTAACGATGTACAGTATTCGCAACGTAATGAATCGGAGAGAGGGTAAAGGGGTTATGGACCTGAGTATCTGTGTGTGGGTCCTTTGCTTTGGACATATGCAGCCACTGTAAGTTCACAAGGTGATGACTATACTCTTGGAGGTTTCCGAGCCGCCTCTCGGTGGCCAGGGATCTGGCGGCGTATGAAGTTCAACCATGTGGAGAATTTAGAGTCTTATATAGATGGCTGCTTTGGATCATGCTGTGAACTCGAAGAGGAAGAGAATGAGTCCTTCCAAGTACGCATTCCATATGATGGTCTGTGTATGATTTTATCGTTTTGGAAATATAAGCAGATCAGTTTCATACTCATTGTTATCAGCCAGCTTGGTCCAGAGGGCTGATGATTCTCTCCCATTCAAAAGTTTGATCAGCAGCTGTATACTTGCTGCTTTCGTTCATGTAGCAAACCATCTGAAGCATAATCGTCTCTGGTAAAAGAAATTCTAACCTTGTGAACGACAACATAAAACAGGTTGCATCCATTTCGTTACTTTCCCTCTTCATTCAGTCCTCAAATCCCACGCAACTCTCGTTCCATTGAAACTGGTCTAAAAAACGAGCCTCTAGAACGGCGTCAGCCTTGCCCACCGATCCTACAATGCCAGATGATCACCCCACCGACGAAAGGCTTCGGGTCGATGAAGCCTACATCTCTTATCCTCTCCCGTCCTTTGTATGTTTATGTTTGTAGCTTGTTTGTCTACGAGATAAATTACCCCTGAAGATGATTCATCGACCGGTCTCGCTTCTTTCTCTAGTTTATGGCTCTCAGCGGCGCCTTTGCTAATCTGCAAAGTATCATGCCTTTGTATAGATAGCCCCAGATACGGAGTCCGTTTGAGGTAGGTAGGAACAGCATTGGCCGATAGTTATAACAAGACTTGTCCATTACTTAGTCTCATACATGTGTGTTTTGCATGCCACGAGAGGAAACAGTCTATACATAGTTGTACCGTCTGGCTTTGTATTCTCGTGTTCGTCGGAATTAACAATTCTCACATTGCTTTCAAGTTAGGAAAGAACGTCTTTGATCCCCAATTCCTTACCATCTCTTGCGATTGCGTAGCGGCAGATAGGACAATGTAACGGAATGTCTCGGGTCGATAAATCCTTTGTACCTAACCCAATCCTAGGCACTCGTGCTTAATTAACATATCGTACGCAGCGGAGGGAGAAACCTCCTTGTTCTTCTGTCGATCTAAATCGGACATGGCGACGAAACGTCTCGGGTCGATGAATCTTGAAAAGCTTGTCTTTTCCCGGGCACTTGTCTTTCTAACTTGAAATATTATACTCGGTGGAAAAAGAAGCCTCCCTGGTCTGTCGTCGACCCGAGTCGTTTCGTTCCCGGCCGTCGTATCCCTGGCTTATGGCTCCTCGACATGCCCTCGATTTGTGCGGGCGCACATTGATATGGCGATCCCGCACCAGCTGATCATTGCCGAGAGCTGAACGGTGGTTATACAGGGTGGTGTTACTTATATGGTAGAAGAAGGATATGGAGGAGTGTTATATCGCACCATGATATCGCTTCGATCTGAAAAACTTCTTCGAGACCTAAAAGATAGCGAGTGGGACCTGGGATGAAGCAAAGACATCGTTAACAGAGACTACTTTTGGGAGTAGTGAGAGATATGTATAAAGAGGTTTTGAGTACTTATAGACGGGATTTAGCCTGGATCTATCGTTATTGAAGATAGGGCGGTGTCAAGAAGCCAGATATCATGGCTGCGAGCATAGGAAATTCCCTGATTGTTATATTTGCATAAGTCACGCGGTATCTGCAGATGGTATGAAGCACTAGAGGGAAAGGGAAGAGGTCTATGATTCTCATGAGTGTTTGACGCTCTCCTTGATGAGTACACATAGCCATCTCGAGCACCTACAACATAGAGTTAATGTTGAGAATGCATGTTGATAGTTACGGAAGTGCAAAAAAATATCAAAGAAGTACAAGACCAATCTCTAGGCGCGTATTGTAGAGGAATCTATCGCCCGAGTTTGATGACTTGGGACACTCATCTAGACCTTTGTCGAATCTTCCGTTCTCTTCCTTCTAGAAGAGAGCCCGTACGAAAGCTGCCAGATGAAGATGCCCAGAGGGACGCCGACCAGCAACGCCCAACTCAAATATGAAAGCAATATGACAATCAACGAGAACACCCAGTATGCCCGACTCATAATCATCGCCGCATCAGCGCCAAAGCTGGGGAAGCGCAGAGTCTCTGATGGCGTCGCAAGCATTACCTGCATAGACGACAACACCAGTGAGATGCTCGCGAACAGAAAGATCAGCGGCGCAGCTGCCGCCTGCACGTATGGCATACTAGACCAGTAAGGAAGTTCATAGAACCACCATGATGTACTCTTTCGAGGCCGCAGCAGACGTACGGCCCAGTTCAGGCGTGATAGTCGCAACTGACTGTAGTGATATCTCTTCGCGACGCTCTCATCATGGAGAAGTCGGAATTCCTTTATGAAACGTGACCATTGAATCCAGTCAAAGTCGCCGGGTATGGGTAAGCTAGTCTTTGCTATCTCATAATCACAGCGGTGACGAATGAGGAAAGCGTATGAACGAAGAAAACCATTGACAATCTGGCGATCTGACGGTCCCGAGTCTTGTAAATCTGGTGTTGGTGGTTTCGCTAGATATCGAGTCCAAAAGTTGTGGTTCAACAAGCAAAGTGGTAAAGGCTTGACGTAGATTGTGTTCTCCGTCCACACCATATGTAGCCCGCTATCCTCGGATGGTACAATAGATCTCCCTTTGATGATCTGTCGGTGTAGTGCATCGATGTTGTCAGAGGCTTTGCGGCCTACAAGCCACAGATCAAAATACATCTCGTCTAACACAGGTGTACCAAGCTCTCTTTGAATGAAAGCATGGACGTCATCATCTGAGAGACCAACCGATGGTTCACCTGGAAGGTGATTGAGGGTTTCTGGTATAGGCTTTGAGAGCTGACTGGAGTTTGACGTGGATTGGGTTGACGTGACAGAGTGCTTATCAGACACAAGAATGCTAGCATCCAGAGCCTGGTCTAAGGAGAACAACATTGCGGCAGGGGAACAATTGAATGAGTCCTCCATAGTATCCTTCCAGACTTGGATGATATAGTTTGTTTTAGTGCGAGGTTTGAGGATTCTTCAAGGAGTTGGGAGGGCCATTCGCGACAGGCCGCCTGTATATATACAAATTGTTTCTGTCTTGACGTCAGCCAAATACTTCAATACTCGGGCGTATTCCCAAGCATGAGCCAGTGATAAATGAGATATGACCTAGTACTCTCTGTTTATGGGTCGACCAGCATGCGTGACTCTTTAGTCTCAGAGGACTGTTGCTTACTCCAGAGATCACAAAAGCGACCGAAACAGGAAGCCGAATCAAGCAGATAGTGGATGGATCAGGAAGTAAAGGCAAAAAAGAAGGATATCTCTGTGATCAGGGTCCAGACAACGAAAGATGTTGCAAGCCAGAAAAAACCTATCGAAAGATGCGCCGTCCATATATACCACCGCTACCATGCCACCCGCATTGTTTCAAGTTGCAGGGGT
This sequence comes from Aureobasidium sp. EXF-12298, assembly GCA_024195555.1. Taxonomy (NCBI): domain Eukaryota; kingdom Fungi; phylum Ascomycota; class Dothideomycetes; order Dothideales; family Saccotheciaceae; genus Aureobasidium; species Aureobasidium sp. EXF-12298. The sequence goes on along the minus strand of SWBJ01000079.1, from coordinate 122,934 downwards.
CGGCGTGAATAATTCGTGATGCTATCCTTAGTGGGAAACACTCATCGTCGTATCATGTGTTAGTGGAGGATGGCGGGCGGCAAGATCCCAAGTTTGGCTTGACCCTCCTGCCGAAGTCGGGCCAGAGCGACGGGCTGCTGTTCAGAATGTGGTTGCCATTGAGAAGACTGAAAGTATATACGTCGCGTCGACCGCTCCTTCCACCACTCCAGTGATATTCTAGAACCGATGCTATGATACTTCCAGTTCACGTTGCTATTGTTTGCCTCAACTGCAACCTAGCGCCCCATCTGATGAGTCCAGTCTATTTGTCTTCTGGACGTGCCTTCGCATCTGGCCACGATACAGCTAAGCGCCATCATCTAAAATGCGGCGCTAGCACATGAGCAGCTTGCGATTATTGGCCAGGGTTCGGGTTCTATTTCGATCCACATCATCTCCACAAGCCGTTTCCAGCGGCAACAGCATACTAAAAGATCCTTCCTGGGCGTGCATCTAAGGCAAACTCTTGTAAAACATGCACCACCACGATTTCGATTTGTATCACTGCCATTTCGACTATGGGAACAGCCGTACTGTTGGCCTTCGCCCTTTTCCTGGGAGCTTGGCTGGTTTTCCTCTTCTACAACCAGGTTGGAAAGAACATACCGTCTCGCTTGGATATCCACCAAGCTCCTCGAACCCAGGAAGGACTTGTCTGTGTTCATGGTAGCGATGCATGCAAAGACACTGAGGGTGTAGAGTGAGTTCTACTGGAGATGAAGGCTTGTTCTCACTGACCAAGGTCATTTCAGTATTGTGCTGGTTCACGGCCTCGGGTCTAACTATGACACGACTTGGTTGGCGGAAGCGCCTGAGCACAGCATCACCTCTGATGCGTCAGGCCGTTTGAAGGATGCTTCTACAACCGGAGCGAAGGTATACGTGAACTGGGTCACTAAGTTCCTGGTGAGCGATCTAGACCAAACTGCTCGATCTAGCACTCGAATTTTTTTCTTCAACTACGACTCGTATTGGAAAAGGGATGCACTGGATACGAGGTTGCGCAGCATGGCAGACAAGCTTTTATCCAAGCTGGAATACGTTCGCAATACCGAGACTGTATGACTTTTCCAAGCTTCCTCTTGGATGTTTGATGATTGACTGAACGTAACAGGGGAAACGCCGTCACCTACTGTTTGTCACACACAGCTATGGGGGTCTAGTCGTCAAGCAAGTACGTAAACACAACTGCTGACGCGATCGATGCGCTTATACTGCTAGCACAAAAGGCCTTAGCTAAAGCTTCTTCGAGACATCTGGAAATAAGGGAGTCTACGAAGGCCATCATCTTCCTGGGCTGCCCTCACTTTGGATCGAATTTTGCAAAGTGGGGAGTATTGGTCGCGCAGATCCTCTATCCTCTAGGATCAAACCCTGGCATGTTGCAAGGCCTGATATACGGTTCGCAGTCGCTGCACGACCTTCACGATACATTCGTGGAAAACATTCAGGACACCAGAGTGGTCAATTATTACGAGGAGCGTGGAGTATGCGTCCTAAAGCTGGGATGGTTTCGATGGAAGATGCTGGTAAGCAGGAATGAGACGCGTGTGAAAGTAAATGTACTGACAATGCCTCCGCGGGTAGTGTGTCACACAGCGATCGGCCACATGGGCGGGTGGTCCCACCGTGGAAAACCTGGGTTTAACTGTGGATCATTATAGTCTCAACAAGTTTGGCTTTCGCAGCCCTGCATACGAATCTATCCGTGATAAGATCAACAGTCTCATTCAGTCAATGCATCCCAGCCGACCGGACGGCTATAGGAACGATGAACACCGAGATTGCCACCAGGTCTTCAGAAATAGCACATACGAGCAGTTTAAAAACATCAATCCGAATCGTTTCGAGCAGACCTGCCAGTGGGCTCTATATCACCCATTGTATCGGCGCTGGGAAAAGAGTGCCAGTGATGACCTGCTCTGGATCTCGGCAGGTCCTGGCTACGGCAAGTCCGTCCTTGCCAAGTCGCTGGTGGATGAAGAGCTTCCAAGTGGTGCGAACGGCAGCACTGTCTGCTACTTCTTCTTCAAGGATAATGACGAACAGAACAGTCTCGCGACGGGTCTATGCGCATTGTTGCACCAGCTTTTCCAGCATCAGCGACACCTTCTTCAGCACGCCGTCCTAGCGTGGAACAAGTATGGAAGCAATCTGAATCAAGAGGTTGACGAGCTGTGGCGCATCTTGCTCGCGGCAACATCTGATGCCGCTGCATGTAACACCATATGTGTTCTTGATGCTCTTGATGAGTGCAAAGACTCTGATCGAAGTAACCTGATTGCTAAGTTCTCGCGCTTTTATGAGGATGCTAAATCACGAACCGGTCGCCGGCCATGGCTTAAGTTCGTTGTCACAAGTCGACCATACGACGAGATCCAGCGAGACTTTCACCATATTCCTTCGTCATTTCCCGCTATCTGCCTCCATGGGAAGGAGGGAGATGATCAGATTCGGACAGAGATCAATCGAGCTATCGAGGTCGGCGTTTCTCAGTTTGAAGTCGAGGATGATCTACGCAGTCGCCTGACTCAAAAGCTTCTCGGGATGGAGCATCGCACATACTTATGGCTCCAACTAGCAATAGACGCTATCGACACGGCTCTCATGAGTACACGAACGAACGAAGAGGTGATCAGTTCTATGCCATCGTCTGTGCAGGCAGCCTACGAAAGGATCTTGGATAGGATACCGAAATCGTCGAAAGGCACTGCGAAAATCATCTTACAAATTATCGTAGGAGCCCGTCGTCCTCTGACCGTGGCCGAACTGACTCTTGCTTTTGACGCCACACGTAATACGCAAGGACGGCAGTCAGATGACAACAAGAATTATCCGATTTTCATTAGAGCGATTCTCAGCAGTTGGTTTGGCCTCTTTATGTTTGTCAATGACACAAAGGTATTCCTAATACATCAGACTGCTCGAGAGTTCCTCATTCGCCAAAGCTCCGATGATATGCAGCATCCAACCAATAAAACCTGGAGACATTGTATACAGCAGGCGCAAGTGGAGCAAATGATGACTGTCATTTGCATGACCTGTATCAATCTGAAAGATCGCGAAATGCCTGTTCGCGACAACACCCGAGCCCGGATCAGGAGGAGAACCATCGGAAATCAGAATTTCGTCGAGTACTGTTGCGTATGGTGGACGACCCATTACGAACTGTCTCAAGACGAAAGTGAAGAAGACACCCTGCAGACCGTGTTGGCCCTGTACGACATGGAAGGAGAAGTATTCAAGTTCTGGTTCAATCGGTTCTGTACTAGGACACGACAGTCTGATCGTGCGAAAGTCATAACACAAGTACGACTTGCTGTACTGAGCAACCATTATAAAGTGCTTGAACATTTTCTAAGCAAGAAAGGGATGAATTTGGAACTAAAGGACGAAGATGGAGCATCCGAATTGTACTTGGCGTCTGAACTAGGTCGTGGAAGGATCGTGCAGTTGCTGCTCGATAGAGGTGCAGATCTTAATGCTCAGGGTGGACACTACGGCAATCCACTCCAAGCGGCTTCAGCAGAAGGCCACGACAAGATTGTGCAGATGCTGCTTGACAAAGGCGCCAATAACGTCCAAGGCAAAGAGTACGGCAACGCCTTTCGAAGAGCTTCAGAAGAAGATCACGAGACGATCGTGCAGTTACTGCTCGATGAGCGCGCAGACAACGCTCAAGGCGGAATGTATGGCGAGTCACTGAGCGTAGCTTTAGCAGAAGCTCATGCCAATATCTTGCAGATACTGCTTGATGAAGGCATAGACGTAGACGCTCAAGGCGGAGTGTATGGTAGTGCACTACACGCAGCTTCAGCACATGGTCACGAAAAGGTTGTGCAGATACTGCTCGATGGAGGCATGGACGTCGATTCTCAGAGCGGTCTGTACGGTACTGCACTCCAAGCAGCTACAGCAGCAGGCTCTGACAAGATTGTGCAGTTGCTACTGAACAGCGGCGCAAATATCAACGCTCCAGGCGGAGTGTACAGCAATGCCCTACAAGCAGCTTTAGCACAAGGCCATACCAAGACCGCGCAGATATTACTAAACAAAGGCGCAGACGTCTACGCTCGAAAGGGCTTGTACTGGAGCAAAGAGCAGGAAGCTGCAGCAGAAGGCTACAACAAGATCGTGAACACGCTACTAGGCAGAGACGCAGGTGTCAACGCTAAAGGTCCACGATTCACCAGCAGTGCACTCCGAACAGCTAAAACTCCACGATTCACCAGCAGTGCACTCCCAGCAGCTGCAGTAGAAGGCTATAACAAGATCGTACAGATGCTGCTAGACAGAGGCGTATACGTTGAATCTTAGGATGGATAGTACGGCGGTGAAGTCCGATCAGCCGCAGTAGGAGGTCTCGACATCACTGTGAAGTGCTACTCGACAGCTATCGGATTCATGAAACAGAAATATGAGTCTGCTTCCCTGTCGCGTTGATGAAGAAAACGTAACTGTCATGTACATCACTTCGCACGCTCACCGTTGCAACCAGGATTACAGCCTGACTACTTTTCATCGTCATGTCAATTTTATCGGAGGAAGTCCTCGACGTGACGGGAAGTCCTGTGGCAAGTGTCCCTTTCTAGTTTACCCAGCTCTATTCCAACTAAGTGCGCTCCATACTGTCCGCAGGAACAAGCAGTAGTGCTTGCGGACTAGTACCCCCGGCATGAATGATCGCAAACGGTATGTGAGACCAAACGCGGAGAGGGCAGATCAGTAATCCCCATAGACACAGTAATTCTCTCATCAATGAATGCACACGCCCGTCTCATGTAAGGTATAAAGACGACTGATGTTGAGAAGGTGGATGGAGTGAAACCCTTCACATCTTCGTCAGAATCACGGACCTGATCTTTTTGTCATCTACCACACTACAGTATATCTTCAACATATATTGATATAATCATCGTCGGGAATGAAAATTGGGATGCCTATGAGGTGTTGGTGGTACTGCGTCGTAGGTGCCTCTGTGTATACCTGGAATCACTGGAAGTTTTGAAGTACTTGCCGATAATTTCCCGTAACTCAATTTCAGTCACATCCCTGGCGTATATCATCAAGGCCGATTATGCGGAGTGGTGAGGAAGAAACTTGCTCACAACAAGTTCAAAGATCAGCATGTTTTAGGGAACGAGGCAGGAAGCAACTAGAGGAGGCTCAATTACCAGAAGGAAACAGACAATCAGATATGTCCCATCTTTCTCAGTCGTCAAAAGCCCCAAAAAACTAATATACGCCCATCAGAATCCCGTAAGAATAACAGACATTCGCGAGTTATCTGGATGTACCCACCTCGACTCGAGTGAAATCAATACAAACCCATAATATCTGTACTACAGAATGGAGTTCATCACAAACCAATGCCTAAATGCCTCGTGAAAGCAATCTATATTTCGTACAAAGCAGGAGAGCTATCGTTAGACATTAGACTGGAGGATAGTAAGAGTATGTAAAGAGACCGTTAGCTCTCACTAACATCGTTCAATGAATGTTCACCACCGTTCCAGAGACAAGAGATCAAAAACTACTTCGTAACGAGCCTAAGGAGATTGTGACCGCTATTCTCATGAGATGTAGATGCAAGTGGCACCATGCGAGGGGAAAAGAGGTCCACGAACCCTTCAGTTGTTCGTTATCTCCTTGGTAGAGGTATCAGCTGTCTTATGTAGAGGTATTCAGATCAACTGATCTTGAATCAGCGCTCAGCTGAAGATCTTCTCATCCAGTCGGGATCATGGACCTGATTTCTTCGTACCTCCAGTTCTTGCTTTATCATTATACATATCCTATATCGTGGGCCCTTACTGCGATATCCGGTTATCAACGTAGTCGAATAGACGGTGAAGATCAGTGGATCGTACAACTATAGCCAGGTTATCGGGTCCGTGATACATACATGTCATCTCACCAATTCTCCCCCTTGCCTTGATGATTGAGTAGATCAGCTGTATACATTAACACTCATGAGATACATGCTAGTGTACTCAGGATCACAGACCTGTGAACCCAGCACATTGCTCTGAGCAGAGATATAACAGAAGATATAAGTATACAATGATGAGATTTTACTGGACAGCCGCGATTTAGAGACGATGTCATAGTGATTTGGATGAAGAAGAGTTGAGAGTCCGACATGTGTTCTTGTCCTCATGGTTACAGGGTTCGGGCTGTTGGTGTTGGTTGTGTTGAGCAAATGGATAGGGATAAAGCGGTCTCATAAACTCACGTCTAGCCGTGGAAAGCCTGGAGTGGATTGAACGAGTTAGAAGTATTCGACACCTATCGAGTATCTAGATCCCAATACGCCGAAGGAGTGATCAGATACCAGCATGTGACCGATATAAGAACTACACTACCACCATTTTAAAGCATGAATACCCGCAACGCTTCGTATGGACAAGACAGTTGGTTCAGGACCACAGCAGTCTGTGATTCCTACAAAGAGACTCAGTCACACGACTTGTGACGACTCGAGTATCAGATAGTGTAATCACCATCTTAGTCGGAAACGGGCAGGTCATCAGGTCCGTGATACAGGAGATCGAATCCGTCTTCCTGTCGTCTCAATGATTGAGTAAGACTACGACGTACATTCCTCGGGAGATCCTTTAATCTCATATCGGGATCATAGACCTGGTCTCACCTGCTATCTTTGAATGTATTCACTCCTTCCAAAAAAGTTCTCGACATGACAACAAGTCGTGTCTCGGGCTGCAGCTGTGACATGGATGAATACAGTGGGGCAGAGGCTAGATTCCGCATCCTTATATAGAGTCGGGGATGCACAATCCTTGGTAAAATACTGGCAGAGATGTAGAGAAACAGGATAAGAGTCAAGCATAGTCGTGAAACGACTGTATCTAGGTTGAAATGGTGATGATCTACCATAAAGTGATAGATGTACTGATGACATGGAGACAGCTTAAGAGGCAAGAACCAAGAGCAAGCCCAAGCAAATTCTACTCATGTGGCTATGCCTGAAAAACAGATTTGCGAGTATCTAATTATTCTTGATAGTCTTTGAATATAAGAACTACAACTGATTCAGACATTCACAGATTCGTCACAGCCACTATCGAGCCCTGGGAAATCTGTATTGATCGTGCTGCGACTTCATCAGTCATCCAGTCAATCGCTCAAAAGATATATATAACACCAAACCCACAAGAGCACCGAACCCGCTCTCAAGACCACCTCAAGGCCGACTGAGTGTTCAAAAACTATCATCAAACTACGTTAAACTTCGTGCATTGTCACTTGCAATAGCCACTTCGAAGAGCTGACGACCAACTGGTGGTCATCAGGTCTGTGATCCTTGCAGGGTACACTTGGTTCTCCTCTCACCTTCAGGACGACGATGCGAGATTGCTATCCCATCGTTTTCCACTTGAGATTCATGCCCTGGTATAGGGATCATGGACCAGATGCTTCTAAGTACCATGCTATGCAGAAGTCCTGTATCTCCAGCGTCAATCCTGCTGTCAAGGTTATCCAGTGTCTGGGTTTGTCTGCAGGACGACAGTAATGGGAGTTTCTCATGTTCAGTTGTTGATGAGGTTTGAAGAACAAAATTCGTTCTCTATAGGAAATGTGCTTGCGAGGTGATGAGGTTGGGGAAGGCGCGAGGGAGCGATGTGTTTATCCTATCTTCCGCCTACTTTTTTGATGATCGAGAGTAAGGCGAGAATCAAAGATAAGTGCGAACTCTCTATTGCTGTTATTGATCAGGACAGATCGATTGAGATAGGATTTGCCCCGGTGGTCCTCCGACATGAGATGTATAAAACGGGTATGAGAACGGATGCACCTACAACAGCCGGTGTTCAGAACCTTCTACCAGACCAAGATTATTGAGCAAACACCAGAGTAGATCTCTGCACCTTCGATGGCTCCAAGGGGCTTTCGGGGGCTCCCAAAGGCTTTCTGTTCCAATACCAGAACATCAATACCTAGATCGTCAGGTCTGTAATGCAAAAAAACACCATCGTTACTCCCCTCACCATGATGCTTACTGTAGTAATATTTACCGTCCCCATCACTTCCCCTTCGAGATGCCACACCAATGGCCCAGGATCACAAACCTAGTCTTCTCTGTTTCGTGCCGATTTTCCTCCATTCTCAGTGATCTAACACCTTCTCCACCGCAATTTACGGCCAGGAGGCTTAACCAACCATGAAGTTACCCGACGGGGGCGAGTGAACTCGGGATGATGATGATGTTGACAATCATCATGTTGTCGATCTGCAAGCTTATATACCGAGATAGGGATTGTGACTTTGGTAGTGACATGATGGTAGCGATGTAGGAAGAAATGCGTGATGGATCTGTCGTGGTGTTGATGCAATAGTGAAACGATAACGGAATACACAGCGAGGACTGAAGAGTAAGCCCGAGCATGTGCTTTCAATGTCGTTGATGTCATGGACAAACTGATAGAAGCAAGACTGTCCCTTAGCAAGAGAAGACGTAATGGGGGTATATACATACAGCATGAGCTCCACGAGTATATTTCACACTTGATAGTGATTGCCATGCAACGCTATGCTTTCAACAGAACATCTCAGCCCTCCCTCCTCCCCTTCTCCTTGCCGACCAAACTCCTCGCCGTAGGACACAGCCAAATCAAAGGCCACTCCTTCTCATCACTAGCCTCCTTGGCAAGGATATTCTCAATCTGCTTGACCACCGTTCTATTGCTAGTAACAGTAGTCACACCCTTCGCCCAACCATGCAAAAACACACTCTGGTTAATAGAGGTCAATTGCTGCTTGACTGCGTCCGCTGAGGCAGGCAACGTTGTCGCTTCCTCTTCAGGAACTTGTGTGGTGATAGGTAGTCGCAAAGACTCAGGGACTTGGAAGCGACTCTGCTTCTCCAATTCCTTACGCAATTCCTCCGCAGCCATCTCCGTATCACCCATAAACAATTTCGTCCTCTCTTTTTCTCCAGCAGTACCGATGGTATCCACAATCTCTCGCATTCGCCTTGCAGCTTCATCTGTACAGATCAAGTTTTTGTTTGCTAGGGCTGGGTAGAGGAGGTTCGGGAGTAGGTTTTCCTCGTCTTCGATTTCGACTTGGCGTTTTAGGGCGCGGTGGAACCAGGGTTCGGTGGTGACGGAGCAGTGGCTGAAATCGGAGACTAGGGCGAGCAGGATGGTGCAGTCGATGTTTAGGGTGGGAGTGAAGGTTGCGAAGGGGTCGGTGAGGAGGTGGGGCATCACGGTGCTGAAGGGGGTGGGTGGGTAGGCTGAGGTTGAGGTGCTGTGGGAGTTGTTAGTATCGTCTGTTAGAAAGGAGGTTGAGTGAGAAGGGACTTACAGCAGATTTGCACCCAGAGCCCGCAGTTGATCCAATATCCGATCGATTTCGACCACTTCGCCCTCTCTCAATTTCGGCAAGACAAGAGTGATTCTCGGACTATTCGTCCTTATCTTGACCTCCTTGGCCGCCCTCACCAAATCCTTGGTCATCTTAACCAACGGCACATCATTATCATCATCCTCCTTCTTACTCCCAAACTCTTCTTTTTTGTCCTCAGCCTCACTATCCTCCTCTTCCTCACTACTACTCGCATCCTCCCAACCCAATTTTGCCTTGTCAAATAATAAGCGATTATTGGTCAGCAAACTGACTTTAAACCACTCCAACCCATCACCAGCAACAACATCAACCAATGCCGAATTCTGCTTCTTCTGCCCTCTCTTCATACCCTTCTCTTGCCAATAGAACCTCTTCTGCATAGCCTGTAAGCCAGTATTATTCTTCACCACTCCCCACACATTTTCCAGGAACGGTAAATTCGAAGAGTTAACAGTATGTTGTGTTGTAGTATTTTTCTCCACATCTTCATCCCCAGAATCCTCAGAGGCAGGTTTAGAAGCAGAAGTTTGGGCAGAAGTAAGCCGTTGCAGCGTTCGCAATTCAGATTTTACAGTATTGCGGAAGTGAGCGATTTCGACTTGGTGGTCCTGTTTGCGGGACTTGAGGTATTCTTTAAAGGTCTCGAGTTCGTTTAGGAGGGTTTGGCAGCGTTGGAGGAGATCGGAGGCGGTGGGTGGGGCGTGAGGATTGCCATTGGTGTGAGGTTCTGTCATGACTGCTGGAAAGACACAACAAGCAGTGTCTAGTCTATTTGAAAAGAGGGAAAAGAAGAAAGTCGTGTGTCGCAAACAGAAAAGACAGTCATGGGAAGCCTGAGGAAGCAGCAATGACGATCACACAACTCTTGGCATCCCCGCGGCGATGAGTTGCGACACCGCGAACAGTGAACAGCGTTACACGCGACAGCAACTGTTCATCCATCTACCAAAAACACACACATCACAATGCCATACTTTACATCCAGCGAAGAGTGGCAGCGCCAATCAGCTCTTTTGCTGCAAGCCCGCCCAAACACCGTAAGTTTCCTCCTCCCTCACACCTCCACTCCACTTCCCTCCACTCCACTTCCCTCCACCTCCACTGAACACTCAACTAACACCTCCTCTCCCAGACCCGCATAACAACAAAATACCACATCCCCTCCGCCACCTCCATATCATCCAAGCCCACACCTCAAACCACAGAAATCGCAAACCCCACACAACCAATCGCCCTCCTCGAGCTAAAAACCTACGACCCGGTCTCTGGAACAACGCTAAAATACCGCACCGACAAAGCTGCAGAGGTCGGAAGATTGATCGCTGCAATGGGAAGTTTGGGTAGGGAAATGGCTGCTTTGCCGCAGGTTAAGGAGGATGTGGTAATGGGTGATGCTGTGCAGGAGGCAGAGACCAGTGTGGAGGAGAAGACGCTGTCGCAACCGCAGACGCAGACGCAGCAGAATACTGCGGGGAAGAAGAAGAAGAAGGGTAAGAAGTGAGGTTGGGACGGATCTGAGGAGTGCGGAGGTTGGGAGGAAGGAGCTTGTGTCACTGCTACAAGAAGGATATATGGGGGGAAAAGGCACGAAAAGCACGAGGAATACGAAATCTCTTTAATACCCTTCGATTTGGGGAAAAAGCTACTTCGGCAAAGAATGTACAAATAAAGATGGAAGAGAACGATTTCGTGGTTTCATGGTCGTATGCGCTTCTTCCTCGCCATGTTGGGCAAAGACGTGAGCACTGTCTAGGATGTCGAAGAAGACATCTACGCAATGTAGCTGTACATGTTGCCCTCCTCGCGCTCCATGTAGTCCTTCTCGATAAGTCTGTTGATATAGAATGTCAGCACAACGTCTTTTTCACAATAAATTCACCAGTCACAAGTCACGTACCTATCGATGTTCTTCTTGATGTCCTTGACATCCAACACTCCTCTACTCCTCGTCGCCTTGATGACTTCTGCAATCAGTTCTGAATGTCCGATCGTCTTTCTCGCTTTCATCACTCTGACCACAGCAGCCTGACATTCAAAGTTTCTGTCCTCGGCAACACGTTCGTGTGTCTCCTTGTTTTCTTCCTTTGTCTCCTTGAGTTGCACTTGGTTGATCTTGACTCTGTACTTGTCGTGCCAGAAGGTTGGGTCAATAGTGAACGTATCAGTCGGCGAGATCTCTCTTCCTTTGGGATGCTTTTGCAACGGGCGCAGCTTTGCACAAGCCAGGGATTGGAGCGTTCGGTTTACCTCTGCCTCTGGAAGTCCTGATTCTGTCTTGATGAAGTCGTAGGTTAGATGTTCGGATGGCTCGACGTTGTTGAAGAGTAGCAAGATGATGGCTTGGAAGGATGACACGACCAACTCTTTTGTACCCTTGGCAAACTTTGCTTTCATTTGACAGTGAGCCAGTGAGTGTTTCCAGTCGAGTTTCCTTCCACTGTGCTTGGACTTGTAGTGGCGTTCGTACTCATCGATAGCCTGCTGAATATCTGCAGGGATCATGACAGGAACGACTGGGTAGGTTGGCCATGCTGCGGCTGAGAGCACGTTCACGTTGAGATCGATCTTTGGTCGCTCATCCCGTTCTTCCATCCGTGATTTGTAGGATGACATTTCCTCGCGCGCCAATTCGACATCTTTGAACATTTGCTCCAGGTTGTGGGTAAACTCAGCACCGCACTCAGTCTTCAGGCGGGCAAGCATACTTCGCTCGGCGTCTGCACTGGCTGAACGACCCATGAGAAGACGACGAGCAAGATCCTTCTTGTAGAATGCTTCGAAGACTGCCTTGCCATGAACAAATCTGAACAGATCCAAGACCTGATCAAGTTGTGCATTGACTTCGCTGTCTTCATCCATAGCCTCGTTCTCATCATAATCTTCCTTTCCAGCATTGTCACGGGCATGTAAAGTGAGATCTGTCGGAGTGGCTTTGGCTCCTCCGCGTAGTAGTTGATCAACATATTTTGCAATCATCTCTCCCGTCTTGGAGTTGTCTGTGCCATGCGTGGCAGCAGACTTCTTGGTCTTGTTTATGAAAGTCTCGAAGGATTCGCGCAGAGCATGTCCGAGCTCCTCACTGCGGTGGAAGGAAGTGCGCCAAATATTGTCAAGACGGGTCTTGAGCGACAGCAAGCGAGTAACCATCTGTGTGTCGTTCTTGTCGTCGAAGACAATCTGTGTACCAGTATCGTCGACCCATCTTTCGAACGCAGGGCGAATCTTTGAGCCAAGTCGCCGTCTTTGTAGCAAAGCATGGAGCTGTTCCAGGTCCTTGGTCGCATAATCGTCCAACAGATCCGCCACACTGTCCTGATTAGTCAAGTAGTCAACCTTGTTCTCTATGATATGTTCCTCGAGCAAAGCTAGGAGATCTCGTCTAGTACTTTGATCCAAGCCGAAGAGTTCGCAACGTTCGATTTCCTTGGTCATGAAGTTGGCAGCATCGTTAACATATTCAGGGAGTGACTTTTCAGCACTCCTCTCGTCGACCCACTGTACTACATACTGTTGAGTAAAGGCGAGGAAACGAGGTTCGAATGAGGTAGTGTAGGTAGCGAGATCATGGAACATGGAGATGGCCTGCTTGAGGCGACCTCTGTCCAGGTCTTTTCCAGATCTGTCAGCCGAGATCAAGTCACAAGCGCCATCAATTATGCCGGGCTTCAACGTGGGATCCTCAAAGATATTGTCGCGGAAGATCCTGATGGTGACGTCCTGCAAAGAACCCCTAGATGTCTGGAGAAGATATGAACGGTCCATGTAGTAGAAGATGCAGCGGATGGTGTGCATTTGCTGGTTCCAAGTGGTCCATGCATTGAGAACATCGTCCAGAATTTGAACATTGGATTGCTTCTGCTTAGACAGTAGTGATGTCTTCATGACCCCCCTCACATGTTGCTTGCAGCGGCTGCTCAACCTAGCATAGATGTCCTCTGCTTTTTTCTGACGGCACAAATTCTCGACACCACGGTATAGTTCCTCCATGGAGAAATTGACGGGAGCCTGTGTGAAGATGACGTTTAGAGCTTGGTCCAGCTGTGCCCATGTCTCTTCAAAGTATTTGTTCGCATCCCAGGCCGGCTGAGGCTTTAGTGTCTTGACTACGAGCTTTGTCGAACCAGTCTTGGGTTGGAAGCCCTTGTTGAGCTTGCCAGAGACTCGACGGCCAGTATTGGTAGGTTGCGGGTTGCCACCGGCAAGCTTGGTGGAGAAGGAATACATTTCTGTCTGCATTTGGGATGGTTGCGTCTTGGGTTTCTTGCGGTTAGGCGACGAGTCAATCTTGGTGGATTGGGAAGCACCAGCGGAGGCTTGAGCGGAGAAGAGGTTCTGAATAGATGATTCTTTGGCGAGTGAAAGTGGAGGCTGAGCGGCGGGTGGGGTTTCTTTTGCTGCTGCTGCTGCTGCTGCCGAAGGTCTCTTTCTCTTCTTGACAGGCGGACGGGGAGGAGATGAATCGGGTGAACGGTCACCGGCCGGCAGAGATGAAGACGATGGTCGCATCGGAACAAGGGTGCAGATGTCGTTGTCGTGAGATGATGCGCCAGCCCTCTTAGACTGTTTAGCCCGGCGATAAGCTTCCATGACGCGCCTACAAGCTCCGCATCTCCCTGCTGTTCCGTCCTCGACTCCGATGATCTGCCGATACCAGGGTTGCCTTCCAACTTTGAACATGCGGCATTTGATTGATGAGAACAAAGCCCTATTACTGTGTCTTAGATATATTATGCCTAGTAGTAACAGCAAGGCTAACGAACCACCCATGCGATCTGTAAACATTTCCGTTTCTGATCTCAAGCAGCCCCTTTCACCGCATCTGATCACAAGTGTCTTATAGACCTTCTCCACTCCCCAAGATATCCCACCCAACCAGAGTCCATAGCTCGGCCTCGAAATCTTCCGTCTTCCTCTCCATATCTTGTGTATGTACAACCTCTGCAGCCTTCGGTGGCTCTTGAAACGCTTCTGGCAATTTCAGCACATCTTGGCTTGCTTCGGCACCTCTCGTTCCGGGACCAAAAATTCGGTCTACCAATGTTCGTTGGAGTCTCAGTCTTACTGCACCCGCAAAAGGCATGCCGTGTACATCAGTCGCAGCCTTTCGTAGACTATCGAGCAACAGAGGTGTTGATGCGAGCATCCCCCTCATCGCTGTTTGCCTGACAGGATCAAGCAGTTGGTCGTCCGGGAGTGGCAGAGTTTGCATCTCTTTTTCGACATCGTCATGACGAGGCCCATCCAATAAGAGTTCGTGTGCCGCTTCTCCCAGTCTATGAAGTAGATGGTAAACCGCACCCTCGAGAATATGTGCATGTGATCGACATGAGTCGGCTGAATCTCGCAGGTTTTCGATCAAACCCTTTGCGAGTTGTGATAGAGCTTGTAAACTGGGAGTCTCTTGATCGGGTCGCTTGGACTTGACTTGCATCACGGCTCCTTCTTCGAGACTTGTGAACAGTACATCGAAGAAGCAGACACAAGCATGTATAACGTGGCTGGCAAAGTGGTCGTTATTATCGAGAGAGTCCATGCGTTTGAGCCCGTTGAAGACACTGATACAACCCCTGGCTACGGCAATCACGGATTTAGCAGCGGAATCTGCAACATGTACCTTGCGTGGAAGAGACTCGATGATCAGACCCAGCGCTTGCATAGCTTGCATGAGGTTGTAGGCCAGCTCATTGGAGTCAGTGCTCCACATGCGACCCCTGCACAGAGTCTGCACGCGGTGAATATGCCGCATGGCTTTGACAGCTGCACTAGGTCAGCGCTGAATTCGACATGGGTTTGGGAGGTCGAACCTGGATCGACATCGACAGCAGAGCCGAACTCTGTTATGGCGATAGTACCTGCTCTCATCTTCTTGGTTGTCTTAGGCTCTTCCTGCTCGGCTGACTTGCGTTTTCGTCCAGGTTTCGAACGAGCTTCGAGCTGGGTTATTTGAGTTTGCAATGCTTCCCGCTCTTCTTCAAGAACGAACGTTGCATCTCGCTCCTTTTCGAGCGTCTTGTGCAGGTCGTCATGCTGATTTTGCCAGAAACTCGAAAGATTCAAGCGTCGAAGTATCTGGTCGTCCTGACGAACACTCTCGATTGAGTCGCGTAGATTGTGAATATAGGCTAGTAGCAGGTTAGACAGGGTCTCCAGCAGCTCGAGGAGCGATGTACCCTGTATAGTCATGTGTTCCGGCTTCGATTCGACCAGAGCGAAGGCGGCCGAGATGTGTAGCGGCTGCGGTAATGACATGGTAAGCCGTACCGTAGCCCTGAAAAGTCGAGTAGCACGGATTCAATCCTGTAGGAGTGCGAGAAAGCAGGGAGAGAAGGAAAACAGGATGGTGGGAACAACAATTTGCACAGAGGCTTCCGAGGGGAAAGAACGTTCGGCCGCTTCTGGCTCTATCACATGTCTGAGAAGGCACCTACCGCGACTGCCAGTCTGGAATTTCAAACTCGGGTTCTGATATGTATTGCTCAGACTCTGCTCAATGTCATCTTCCCTATAATCACCTAGATACCCTTGTCTCTCACGATCGGATGGCAGCTACCAATTGAGAGAGCTGGTGCGTATCTCAAATCTTAGGCTATGATCTCAGATCTTTGCAGATTCTTCCGACTGCTTCTTGTCCCATGATTGGAATTCAACTAGCTCCCGAGTTTCACGACGCTGCAGCACCGGCCAGACATCGTCTTCTCGGAATGCAAAGATGGAGTCCAGAAAAAGAGCCAAGATAAGAAGAGCTTATCGATAAGGGACTGGAGCTATGACCATCGCGGATCAAATTCCGCGCGCACCATAAACACCTTGATCTTCGAACCTTGACAAAACACTCACATCCCGCACACGGTCCAGCATGGCAACGCCGGCAGTAGTACGTGACAACTTTGTCTATAACGACACTTTCTTCGCGCAGGTTGATGTGGACAAGCGACACCCACGTGCCTCGGTGGCCGATTTGACCTCTCTTGTTCGACCCGAGACCAGTTCTGCTCCACCAGTAAAGGACCAAGTCGGCCACTGGTACCAAGCTCAACTCTTACACTATGGTCTACCACCCAGCAAAGACAAGAATACTGCAAAGGTTCGGCTTCTCCAGGCCATTAACGGCAACTCGCTCTCTGTACCCGACCACGTCATCAAGCTGGAGAAGGACATGAAGAAGGAGTTCACCGCTGCCGCAAGAAAGATGAAAGTCGCCGAGAAGGTTTGCAAGGTAAGGCCACACGAGGAGGCCACAACAAACACAAACGTCCCCTTGACAGTGGGCGGAGTCCTTGTTACTGTTAACCAGTAAATTGCTGCCACAACCACCTACGCGGGCGCTCGTACTGCTCCAGCCGCAAACAAGCTCGAGACAACTTTGGACGGCACTGCCTCCGCAGGTTCAAAGCTGGCCAAGGATAATTCGCCCGCAGCCATATCCACGGAGTCCGCTCTGAGAACCGAGTCCACCAAGTCAAAATTCTCGACTCCTAAAGAGAAGCCAGCCAGGGGACCCCGCCCCGACCAAACCACAAGTAAAAGCTGTGTGACTTCTATCTTGACGATGCTCACGTCTGCAGCTCATACTGACGTGCTTGCGACATTGATTTGGACAGCTGCGTTCCGGACGCGGCTGTGCAGGCGTATTGGAGTTTGGTGTTCATAGTATCGACAAAGTCGTCGTCTCGCGTCATGATTACGGCGGTCACCCTTGTCCTCCACGATCTTAAGGACACCGAACGTCTCGAGGGACCGGTAGACCTTTTGTTCGACAGTCTCGGGGGCGTCAATGCGATGGCTAGAGTGGGAAATGTGGATTTGCCATTGTACACATGCTTTTCTCTCACATTGGACTTACATTACAAACGAGGGCTTGTATGTGGGTGCAAGTCTAAGTTGTCTCAGCAACAAGGCAGCCGTGTCTAATACGCGGATCTGGTGTTCCTTTATGCCGGTGGTTCGGAAAGAGGTGCTGTCGCAATTACGGAAAGACCTAACTATTACAATCAAAGTTTGAGAGAGTGTTCCACAAGCTCCACGGCATGGATCGAGAAAGTAAATCGGTGGGAGCGATTGCTCATGAGTACATAAACAGCTTAGTCGACTTTAATCACCATTTCAATGACGAACACTTCTCAAACACCAAGCAGGAGGAGAATTGGTGGAAACTGCTGGTCTTGTTTTGGGGGACAGCCTCAGCGCGGAGATGACCACAAACCATCAGGAATGCTGTTGTTGATTCATCGTTAACAGCAGGGAATCCACAAGAGTATTTCAGACTTATAGACGGGGCGAAGGTTGGGACCTGGTCGAGATAGATAGGGTTGGAAAATGGAGATTTATTCGAATTCATGCGACGTGCAGCAGAGGAGGTCGTGGGAAAAACAGGCGGGGATTCAGAGCAAAAAAGGAAACGGAGACATCTCAGGGCTGATCAGGTCCCGAAGGTCGGGCCGTGGGTGCGGGTCGGGCCTTGCTTAGACCGGCATCAAACATCTCGCTGAGTTGTTGCTGAGTCAACATTCTCTCCCATTTCGAGTGTCTTCATTGACCGCGTCTCGTATTAAGATTTACTGCCTACTCATCGCCCCACTAGGAGGACGAGATCTGCATCTGCCCAGGGTTTGTGTCGATTGCATCTACGTAGGTGGCCGCTTGACGCTGGAAGTTTAAGGAACAATGATCGGTAGATCTGGATGATCGAAGGACGTCAACACAGAATGGAACATATATAAAGAGACCTCGATGCTCTAACATCAGTCATTATCAGCAACCACCATCACTTCGACCTTCCGCACAATCCTCTGGAACGTGAATCAGTCCATCATGAGCTCCGAAAACTTCCCTCTTCGCCGCTCGGGCATCTACCGCAACCTGCCCACTTTCGACCCTTCTATCAAGGACTTGAAAGCTGTTGTCGTCGGCGCAACGGGTATCTCTGGTTTCAACACCATTCGATCGCTTCTGGATTCTCCTGACCGTTGGTCCACCATCTATGCCCTTTCGCGTAGTCCCATCCCCGAAGAGATGCTTGCCGTCCTCACTAAAGAGCAAAAGTCCCGCATCAAGCACGTTTCCATCGATCTCACAAGCAATGGAGAAAAGCTAGCCTCACAGCTGATGGACGGTGGTGTAGAAGCCGACTACGTCTTCTTCTACGGCTACATTTCCCCCCAGACAGTCTCTGCAATGGATCCAAAAGCAGAAGAAGAGCTCGTCAAAGCCAACAAGCCTATCATGGAAAACTTCCTCGCTGCTTTGGAGATTGCAAACTTGGAACCCAAACGTATTCTACTCCAGACCTGAGGCAAAAACTACGGTGGCCAGATTGGCAGAGTCAGATTACCTTACATCGAGTCTGATCCTCAACCCCGCCATCTGTCCAAGAACTTCTACTACCCTCAAGAAGATATGTTGAAGGCTTACTGCGAGAAGCACCCAAAGACAGGCTGGAACGTGATCCGTCCTTTCGGTGTCATCGGTGCATGCTCAAAGGCAGGGATGAACACCTTCGTCCCCTTCGCCGCTATGGCGGCCGTCCAAGCTCAAAAGAACGAACCTCTCTTCTTTGGTGGCGACATCGACGAATGGCAGTACGAGTACCTGCACTCATCTGCTCGGCTGACAGGTTTCCTCAGCGAATGGGCGGTCCTAGAAGACCATTGCAAGAACCAAGACTTCAATGCTCACGATGGCAGTCCTTTGTCTTGGGACCGCTTTTTCGAGGAATTGGCTCGCTGGTACGGTGCTCCTGGTACTGATGGTCCTGAGCTCGACAACTCTAAGTTCAACGATGTAGTGCTCAAGGGTGGCGAGGAAGCACCTCTAGGCTACGGACCTCCCACCAAAATTAGAGTCTCTCGCAGTTTTATGGATTGGAGTAAAGAATCCTCTAACCAAGCCACCTGGAAACGAATGATGGAGAAGTCAAATGGAAAGCTAAAGGTTGATGTGTTTGAAGAAGGAGGTATGGGAAACTTCGACATGGCTGACTTTGTGTATTACAAAATTGGACAACCTTCTTCTGCAAAGTTCCGCAGATTTGGATTCAGTGGGTTTGTGGATACCATGGAGAGTGTGTTTGAGATGTATCAGGATCTAGCAAAAATGGGTGTGATTCCCGCTCCTAAGGTTGAGGCTGCGAGACCGATGATTTAGTGCTGGGAAATACAAAACTTTCAATTCGTCTATGAAAAGTATAATTTTCGTGACAAGCGTTAACTCAGTGGTCTCTGCTCAAGAACTCGGCAATGTCCTGTTGCTGACGGTGTACAATATTCATCGCCTCATCAGTGTCATACAAGTCGTACCAGCCAGGGGCTTCATGAGGCGGATCTCCGGCCCAGACCTCGCCAAAGGCATTCGCATGCTGTGTCTCTGGACGGTACAGGCCTCCATAT
Source organism: Aureobasidium sp. EXF-12298 (assembly GCA_024195555.1). Taxonomy (NCBI): domain Eukaryota; kingdom Fungi; phylum Ascomycota; class Dothideomycetes; order Dothideales; family Saccotheciaceae; genus Aureobasidium; species Aureobasidium sp. EXF-12298. The sequence continues at coordinate 103,135 of SWBJ01000079.1, read as the reverse complement.
GCCCAGGGACAAGTACCGACATAAGAGCCATTAATCGACATGAAGTCATTCATAGCAGCTCCAATGATCGTCTGCAATCAAATCAGCAACCAAGTATAGTCAAGTACACATCAGTCAAACTTACAGTAAAGTAATTATCCTTATTGCTAGTACCAGCAGAACTCAGATAAGGATACTCTTTACCCACATTCTCCCAATTATTCCTAGCCATTCCGAATTCTTCCAAGAAAACTGGTTTACCGATTTCTTTGCTCCACTCACTGGAGTTTGCTACAAATGCCGTGGCGAAGTTCTTTGCAGCATCCAGGTTTGCGAAGGATGAGTTGTACATATCGTAGACGCCCCAGTTTTGTACCCAGCAGTGAGTGGTGCCGTAGTCAACCGTTGAGAAGTTGTGAACGGCTTGGTAGTACCACTTTCCTTGCTTGCCCTCGAAGCCTACGTTGATGAGTTGATTGGGGGCTAGGGACTTGATGTAGGCGCTACTGTTCTCGACCCACGGGATGATGGGGTCTTCTGGCGCGGCAGGCAGTTCGAGAGAGTAGGAACCGAGATATTCAGTTGATACTACAGCGGGTTGAGGTTCGTTGGCCAATTGCCAGGTCATTACTGTCGCGTCTTCCTTGTACACCCGGCCATTGACTGTATTGACGCGATTCAGGACCTTGGAGATGTGGGCATGATACCATTCCTGGCACTGCGGCATTGTGTAGAAGCTGTTGGCATAAGCGGTGAAGTTGCCGTAAGAGTCTGCATCTACGCCCTCAACTGTGTAGTTACCCCATCCAGTACCAGGTTCCGAGCGCTGAGGTGCCGCTGTCAAATTCCAAGATGAAGGATATGGGATTTGACTGTTGTTGGTTGCCCAGCTGACGTATTGCCCGAAGCCACCGCTCCATTGCCATTCATTTGCGAGAGTCATGGTGGCTCTCATGCCTCGCTTGCTCATCTCGCTCAAGCAGCGGTCCAGGCCGACAAAGATGGCTTCGTTGTATGCACCAGGTGCTTCCATCAAGGCGGGATACATTCTGAAGGGCTGATGCGTTGGCGCACCCTCTGAAGATGCCATGATACGAAGGTGGTTGACGCCGTGAGCTTTCATCTGATCCAGCTCCGTGATGAAGCGAGAGTGGTTGCCTCCAACATGGTCATCGGCAGCCAGGTTCATGCAAGACCAATAGTTGAGTCCTGTGAGGTAGACAGTACCCTGGCGGTCTTTGAGCTTGAAGCCATCGACTGAGACGAAGTCGTCCGCGGCGATACCAGAACTGTTTTGGGAAGATCGAGATTCATGAGGTCTGGCAGAGATAAGTGTCGGAATAGCAGCTGCTGTCAGGAAAGAAAGCCAGCTTAGAGCGATCATGTTGGCGATTCTACTTGAGAAGCAGAGGACAAGTCACGACAAAAGCACTTCTTTTATACTTCATCAATGTTAGGGCTTTCTCGCAGCGCTGCCCAGCGGACGATCTCCATGATGGCATGAGGTTACATTTCGCAGAAGCATGATTCTTGCGGGAAGGTTCATGAGGTGCAGTCGTACAAGAGTTCTCGAGCCCCTCACTGCACCTTGCTAGCAAGATCGAAGTGGTTTGGAGGTCATGTCTGCCGAACCCCGCTGTGGTAATCGGCGGATAAATGACAACATGAGCGGAAGAAATGTGGGGGGCTCACATCTTCTCCAGAAAGGTCTCGGAGGGCGATGCTCCGGTCTTCTGAACGAGCAACAAAGGTGACAGACTACCGATCGTACTTGACTGATGCGAGATGACCGCCAGACACACAGTCGTGTTTCGCTGCTGCAGATGTCTGTAGCAAACCAAGATCTCGATCGCTAGTCACGGCTGTTTGCGACGTTGAGGCCGTGTTCAACAACCATAACAAGAATGAGCCCTCGGAGATGCTTGGCGCGTCCCTAATCTCAGCCTCTCTTTAGATCGTCCAAAGCATCAGAAAGAAGATTAGGGCAGCCGTCAACGTGTGAGGTCGACATTCTGGATAGGTAAGTGTATGGTGTGCTCAATCAAAACAGTAGCAAATTCTCAGCCTCAACTTTCCAAATGCTTGGCATTTCATAGGCCAACAGCAAGCAACACGACAATACGGTGACCCCAATCTATACTATTCTTTGGACTTACCTATTCAGCTCAATCAAGAATGATCATGCTATAGAAGTCTCGGACTTGCTCCCGTACATGTACTTTCTTCGTGGCTAGGCATCTAGGAAGGTATGGGTGAGACATTTTCCCAGATTGGCGGCCAACGTTGCTTCCCAACGGTAACAATGGATTCTCGACCATGACGGGTCTGCAAAGCTCCGGAGCATCGCCCCTACAGCTCTTCCCAAGTACCTAATCGCTCTCATCCTCGACGCAGCGTGCAACCCGAGTTTTCTTGCCACTTCTGCATTCAACCGCCAAGATGCGTCAAGCAGTCAACTGGTGGCTGTTTGGCGTGATTCTGGGTTGTCTGATCTTATCGTTGTTCACAGTTGTACTGAGGACCATCGGACGACAGAGGAGACACTCTTTGCAGCTGGACGATTGGACCATGATCTTGACCGAGGTCAGCCGAAAACGACCATTCTACCGAACCAGTTCGCTGATAATATCTCAGCTTCTATTCATACCCTGTGCTGTCTGCGCCCTAATGTCCATCTCAAATGGCCTTGGTGTACGAGACAATCAACTGATTCCGGGGCAGATCATCACAGCCTCAATGGTCAGTCCCTTTCATGACGCTTATCGGAAGCAATAGCTGAACGACAATGTATAGTACTTCTCACTATTCGATCTTCTCTACTGCATCACACTCGGCCCACTAAGATGCAGTCTCTGTTTGACCCTCCTCAGGTTCGCGACCGGAAAACGTATGCGACAAGCAATCTACATTATGGTCATGATGCACATAACCACGACCATCGCATGCTTCGTAGGTCTGATGGCGATGTGCAGACCGTATCGTACCAACTGGCGGCATTTTTACGACTTTCCAGATTATCCGAAGGAGGGATCCTGCTTCAGCGGCACCACTATTGAGATTCTGGTCTATATGTTGACAGCGATCACGTCCATCTCTGACTTGATCTGTGTCATCATCCCGGGCATAATTTTCTGGAATTCGACGCTGAATCGTCAGAAAAAGATCATGGAATGGATGTTACTCAGCCTCGGTTTGCTGGCTTCAATCGCTACGTTGGTCCGCTTGCCATTTGTACCATACTTCCCTGCCAGGAAGGATCGTGTTTAGGGACTGGGAATGGCTACACTGTGTTGTTGCGCTGAAATCTTTTTGGCCATCGTCGCTGGATGCGCGCCTGCGATCAAACCCTTCTTCGTTGCAACGACGCATTGGACCAAATCGATTATCAGTGTGCGCCGAGAGTCAACCTTGCCTTCTGCAAACTCGAACAGGCTTCGCGAACCAGAGGGACTGACAGATTTCTCATACAACACCTATGACCTGAAGATGATTCATTCTCCGAGGGGTGACGTGGTTGAAATCACCCCAATTAATGGTCTAAGCTCATGGAATTCGGGAACTACTCCAACAAATACGATTGAATGAAGTTCTCACACTTTCCTTCTGACTGGCTTTATCGATACTCGGTCATTTCATCCCGGACCGACACTCCGCCAGGATGCGGGGCACTTTACCCCACCATCACATGTTGGATAAACAAGTGGCGGCTAAAGTGGTCTTGGACTATGAACCCAAGAACCGCTGGCTAGATATAGGCAATTATGCTGCTCCCATATGGCATATATGATCTGTCGACGCCTCCGGTGACCTCTCTAGCTTTTGCAGCTTCCACAACTCCATCCTCTGCTAAAGTGTCAAAATGGCTCCTCACGCAGAGAACGACAACCAGGCAACACAGCAGTCGAACACGACTGGCTTCTCCAACCCGCCATGCTCTATGTTGCACGTTGACGGTGCGAATATTGTCGACGCCTCGGGCTCGAAGGTCATCCTCAAGGGAGCAGGCCTTGGTGGCCACCTGAACTTCGAGAACTTCATTACAGGTTATCCTGGACATGAACACGAACATAGAGCTGCAATGGCTGAGGTCTTGGGCAAAGAGAAGGCCCAATACTTCTTCGACCGCCTGATCCACTACTTCTTTACTGATGCAGATGCTGCTTACTTCCAAAGTCTTGTAAGCATAATCTCAACAATTGTCGTTGCTGGCTTAGGGCTAACATGATCGATACAGGGTCTCAACTGCATCCGCATTCCCTTCAACTACCGTCATTTCATCGACGACGACAACCCGAGTGTGATGAAAGATTCAGGCTTCAAGTTGTTGGACAACATCGTAGAGATTTGTGGCCGCCACAACATATACGTTATTCTTGATCTCCACGCTGTTCCTGGTGGGCAAAATCAAGATTGGCACTGTGACAGCGGAATCGGGAAAGCGCTGTTCTGGGATTTCAGACTCTTCCAAGATCAGATGATCGACCTCTGGGTACATATCGCCAAACACTACGTTGGAAACCCAGTCATTGCTGGCTACAACCCCCTCAACGAGCCCGCAGACCCCAAGCATACTCGTCTAGTCGCTTGGTATGATAGAATGGAAAAGGCCATCAGAGAGGTTGATCCCGATCATATCCTGTGGGTGGATGGCAACACTTACGCCATGGACTTCAGCGCCTTCACAAGAATCATGCCAAACACAGTCTACGCCTGCCACGACTACGCCAACTTTGGCTTCCCCATCCCAGGTCAAGACCCCTACAGCGGCACCGAAGAGCAGAACTCCAAGCTTCGCCGTCAATTCAACCGCAAAGCAGAATTCTCGCGCGAGCACAATGTCCCACTGTGGAACGGCGAGTTTGGTCCAGTATATGCAGACCCTAGCGCCGATCCTAATGCCGATAAGACAAATGTCAGCAGATTCGGCGTACTCAAAGAGCAGTTGAGCATCTACGCTGAATCTCAAATCCACTGGACCATCTGGCTGTACAAAGACATCGGCTACCAAGGCATGGTACACGTATCACGCGACTCACCCTACATGAAACTCATCGCCTCATTCGTCGCCAAGAAGCAAAAGCTAGGCTTGGACTTCTGGGGTGTAGTGGACAAGACTGGTGTTTCCTCCACCTACGACCCTTTCCTTAGGGACATCAAGAAAATGGTCCCTGAGCATTTGCACGACTCAAAGTATCCTCATCACTGGAACATTGAGAGACAGTTCGAACGTATCGTTAGAGAGTGTTTGCTGTCTGATTACTTGAGCTTGGAGTTCGCAGAATTGTTCAAGGGCAAGAGTGAGCAGGAGCTTGATGAACTTGCTGCAAGTTTCAAGTTTGAGAACTGTGTTACTAGGAATCAGTTGACTCAGATTCTGCAGGCGGATGCTGAGAAGTCGAGAGTACAGCAGTAAAGCAGTGTATAATTTCAGGTTTTGTTTTTCCTTTTCGTCTAATTATTTGCTGTGCATATACTTTGCCATCTCATGCAAACTACCCGTACCGAAACACTACATAACGTCATGGAAGACTATTTGAGTGGAGAAGCACTCCAAACAGAACTCGATCATGGCCTCCCATCTTGTATGCTTCCTTCCTTGCTAGTGCAGACAAGACTATTATAAGAGCATGAAATTGAGCTGAATGTCACCTCTGGCAAAACGATGACGGGGTATATATTCCATACCAGAATTCTGGGATCGTTTGTTTTCTTGTGTCAGAAGCAGTGGTAAAAGTTTCCAACATCAAGGGGCGTACGCAAATTGAGAGACATGTCGATGTTGAAGCAGGTGCTGGAATTAGTACCTGTGTGAGAATGAGCCTTTTGTGAAACGCGATTGAATTTGCAACACTCCTACAGAAGCTAACTAGAAGATAGAAACTGTCTGCCAAACAAAGAACCAAACCAAAACAGAGAAACTCCGAAATCGACAAAATCAGTCGTTAACAACATCCCACACACTAACTATCTGTAAACAGGCTCAACGGCGGAAGTAGCTGGGGGTGATGGGGCAGTCTGCAACGCCATCATTGGTGTTACTGGTGAAAGACGAAGACCACTTGATGGTAATCACATCCTTGCCCACAGTCTGTCCAGTGTTGGTGCAGTACTCCGAGTCCCAGGCACGCTTGTAGAAAGCACACTGCTGAACACCACATTGACCATTCTTGACCTGCAAGTAACTGGTGAAGAATCTGCAGGGGGTGTCAGGACTCTGGGAGGTGATGATGTCGCACTGAGCCTTGCAGCGGTTGTGGTCGAGAACGCCATCGGTGAACTGCTTCATGGTGAGGTAGGAGTCCGTCTGTTTTCCAGAACAGGAGGTTCCCTTGGCTTGAATGGCACAGTTGTTCAGGTACTTCTGGGTGAAGCCGGAGACGGGAGTCTCGCATTGCTCAACGTTGTAGGCGTTGGATCCTGCAATGACAACCTGGAATTGGTTGCGGTACTGGCCCTTGTTTGTGGCGGTGGCAGGTCCGAGGACGTTACCCCAGAAGGAAGCCTTGATCACTGTGGTGGCATAAGGGTTGGGGCAGTTCGGGCCAGGATCCTGGAGTCTCGCAGTTAGTACTTTTGTTGTATACGTGAATTGGTTACTCTGGTTGACGTACAAGTGTAGGGTCGCGTTCGAAGAAGATGTTGAAGCCTTTGCATCCAGTGATCTTGCTGCAATCGGCAGCAGCTTGACCGACATCGTAGGTCTTGTAAGTCTTGTAGCCCATGTATGCACAAGCGCTGACCGAGGCCTTGTAGTTGGTGAAAGTGTTCACGTAGCCATAGGGCGTAGTGGCACCGTTTGCTGCGTCAGCGAATCCTTGGTAGTTCTGGAAAGAAGTTGGATCATTGGCGACTTGGGGATAGGTAGGACCGTAACCCGCGGGCTGAGCTGCGCAATCACCAGGGGTGCGCTCTTTGAGGGACCTCTTCAGCACAGCTGAGATGTCATCAGCAGCGACGTCGGGGGATGAGTCGGTCTTGATGTCGACGACTGCGGCAGCTACAACAGCAGCGACATCCAAAGGGATGATCTCGGTGCCAGCTCCAGTGTCGACATCGGTCATGGGTGGGTCATCGTAATCCAGGAGAGCATCACCGGGGTATTGCTGAGGCATAGGAGATGCTACAGCGAGTGCTGCAAGACCAGCAATAAGGGCGATGGAGCGCATTTTGGAAAGAAGATAGGATGAAGTGTAGTGGAAGTCTTGATGTGAGGCTGTTGTGATTGAGATGTGGTTGCTGGATGTTCTTTTCGACGAGGCAAAGGCCATGCTTTATATCTTCTTACTCGACAGCCTGGACCTCAATTCTCCAAGACCATATGCCACGAACGGACATGAAGCTGACAGACAAATTCGATAGCGCTCTTCGCATGGTTCAGCTTCCAAGGGACAGCTTCAATCTGCTACAGGCAGACTCATGGCGGGGAGTATAGCAGTACGGCGAGGCCGAGCTGAGATGTTATCGAGACGCCAGGCATAGAGATGTACCAAAGTCAATTGGTGGTAGATTCTCGTCTGTGGTTCCAGGATGTGATGGTAGATTGATCGTGTTAGTCTCGCTTCAGCTACAGCTCCACTCTACCAAGATTCAGTTGTATGCTATTGTCGGCCTTTCCCCAGATCTCTTGACAGCTGGACCATGATGGCTTCGATCTGTCCGAGCCGCTCTATTGATTTATTGCATATGCACAAACTCACCTTCCACTGGTGCCTCTCAGAGCACCTGTCATGTGGAGAGCACGTGTCGAACTCTGGATACGACCAAAGGATTGTCCAGCCAAGCCCGGTCTTACCATGGCGACCATGAGGTATACATAGCCGAAAAAGGGCTCTCAGGTGCTGCTGAATTCTTAGGGTATGTTCAATAGGGACGTGGAGCGGCAGGAGGTTGGAGAAGGAGCAGAGGTTAGGCGAAGTGATGCCAAGAATTGCCCGGGAGGCGAACCTTCTTCTCCGCCCCCACGGTACGTCTCCGCACGAAGGATGCCCCAATACTTCGTACAAACCTTACCGACCCTCCTTCATCCATGTTTGCTATGTCTTCAGCTAGCCCCCGTCTCGTTCCACGGTGAGACACGGCAGGTTCCTGGTTTGCGCAGACTCTTGCAAGGCCGACCTCGTTCTGGTCACTGGCCCATTGCCGTATTCGGCGGCGGGAGTCAGCACTTACTGCTCTAAGGCAGTGATGTATAGATGTATATACTACTTACTGCGGGCCATCATCACATCTCGGATCAGGAGAGTAAGCGGACAATACTTTTGCGATCGTACACCACCGAACACCACCACACCAGGTGCAAAGCGACGACATAGCTGCAGGAACAACTAAACTTAGGAAAGTTGCTAATAGACTTTGGTCAAGTCGCATTCATTTCATTGACACTGAGTGCAGCGCTGTAGCATGATCTTTCTCCTGCTCCGGTATCAGCTGACTGTGGCAATCGCAGCTGGAAGTCTGTATAGGCTCGAGTTTCCAGCATACTGCAGTGCCACTGGGCTTGTCTCGGAGGTAGTCTCCCATGGTATGCTGCGGAATAATACGAGGATAGCATTGTTCACAGAAGTCGAGACCCAAGGCTTTTCGTCCCCCAAATACGACTAGAGCAGACAAAGGTCCTGGACCCAGAAGCTGACCACATCACACCGGCCATCTGAGAAGTTCGAAGCAGCTGAGAAGCTAAGAGTCTTGGCTTCATCAGCTTCTGCGAAGGAGCTGCACACAACAGCGGGCATCATTGTCCGTGAGATATGGTAGGCTGACATCGGCTGCCAAGTGCGTAGACAGTGACCACATGCCAGCTGCTCAAGTCGAGGTATGGGTAATAGAAGCCAATGGGGTATGGTACAGCGAAAGATCGTGGATTTCAAGCGACCTGACGTCAGGATGTTCGATTCTTCAATGCTAAGTAACAACAGAATTACAGTACAGCTGCTACGAAAGCGAACCCGCCGGCCACCGCAGCGTTCCAAGCATCCATCGTCAACATGCCAACACCACCAGTGCTTGCAGCTGAAGTAGTTGCAGCTGCCGCTGAACCAGAGGAAGAAGCTGCTGTGCTAGCAGCGCTCGCCGAGGACGAGGAACCAGACGAAGAGGTCGACATACTGCCAGAAGAGGACGTGGTTGAACCACTCGACACGCCTGATGTGCTAGATCCCGTAGTGCTTGTGACTGAAGCCGAACCTGCTGCAGCACTGGCTCTTGAAGCTGAAGCTGAGCTATACAATGACTCCCTACTAGCACTCCTCGAAGCGCTAATACTCTTGATGACATCTGCGACAGAGCTCGCCGCAGTGCCTTTGGCGGTCAGAGGTGTGGCAGAGCCAGCTCGGCAGGTGGTGATATCGAAGCCGACACTGATGCCTGTGCGACCGTCGTCTTGACAGCAGGTAAGGTCGTTGAGGGCTGATGCTCCGGAACTGCCTGGATTGCCCACGATGGAGCCGTTGCAGCAGTAGGATGTGTCGCTGCCGCTGTCGTTTTCGGCGTAACAACAAGCTTGTTGATCCACGAGGTCACAGTCTTGAGACTGGACTATGTGTGACATGGTCACAAGTAGTGTGGTGATCAATGCGGCTTGAAAGTTCCTCATGTCTGTATGGTTTCAGAGGATTGTTTGTCGAACTCGAAAGTGTTTGATAGATTTGATTGTAAGCAGATACTCCCATGACAGTTTAGGGAGCGCCTAGGGTTTTTATAGCCTCGCGCTCCCACTCAGATTTTATTGTTATAAGTGGCTTCACAGAAGAACGGTCGTGCTGTTCTCACCGTTCAGCTGAACTTCTGTCGATCTCAATACCAAGCCATCCTCCAGGATGTCCGCGTCTCAGGATGTACCTGGTATGGTATCATATAGTTTGCGTTGACAGCGACGATGATTGGTATTCTCCGACAGATCGACAGACGGCTATGCCACTATTCACCTCGTGGCCGCTGCGCCTCGTATGCCTTGATTCGCTGCCTGAAACCTTCTGGTTCCCTCTGCTTGGGGTGGCTGGAGAAGAACGAAGAGGAGCAAATGATATGTGGTGAAAACGATGATCGTTTCTTCATTCTTCCTTGTCACCAATGGCGATCACCTCTAAGCGATGAGAGAAAGGAGAATTACCGTGCTTGACATCGCTTGTGGTATACCAAGCCATCTTGGCAATCCTTCGACAGACCATCACAAGACCCCGGTCTCCAACGCCATCGAAAATCAGGACAAAACAACCGACAGCAAAGAGGCTCAAACAAAAGCTCATACTCGACGGTCTAATCTTTGTTCTTAGGAAGTAGACCCTTCGTCAACTCATCCTCGATACTCTTCTCCAGACTTGATGCAGATGCAGATATCAGAGATACAGAGAACCCGACCCAGAACATGCCGCCGAACACACTGAGGAATAAGGCTAATGTCCACAATCCCACATGATCTACACTCACCATGACAGCCGCCGTTATGAAGGCTGTCTCTACTATTGTGACCATGGCGAAAGCAGCCACTGTAAGGAAAAGATTAGTCTACACTCACGATTATGATTATCAGATTGGAAACACAACTTACCCTTCGACGATGTCTTCTCCTTCTTTTTCTCCTCCGTCCTCATGAACAATTTGGCTTCCTTGTACACCATCCAGGCATCCTCCAATCCGAAGATCTCCGCATAGAGCAGAGGTGGGTAGCTGGTCAACTCTCTTCCAGTACCCAACGTCCATTTTGAAGCCACCCTTCTTGCATGGTCTTGGTTCAATCCTCTGTTTTTAATGAGCAGGGTAACGAGGAATTCGCGGACTTCATCTGGTGTCGCTCTTTCGGCGGGTGCGGTCAGGGTGTCTGGTGTGGTGACGTCGAGAGAGGTATAGAGAGGAAGGCCTTCTTCAGCAGTAGAGTCGAGGGAGGAGCGAGGGCTGGAGCTGGATGTTCTGCCCATATTTGCGACTTGTGAGATGTGAATGCTTAGTATTCTGGTTTGAAATAAGCAAAGTAGGTGTTCGATCCATATATAAAAGAGAAGTGGGGGAGTACAGGAGGCTTAGCTATAGGGAATAAGGTGGGAATGGCGGCTGTGTCGGCACTGCCTTCCTTGGGCCGGTGAACCACCGCGGAAGGATTTGGTATGACATCTTCAACCTTGATGTTCTGTCAACATCGTCACAAAGGACATTACTGATTTATCTACCATTGACCACAATAAGGCTTGTTTTGCAACGTAGAGATCTGGCGATTCTGCAATGAGTACTTACGACAACTCACTCGAGTGCTTTGGGAAAATGCTGCCGTAGCATCAAAGTAAGGAGGTCAATACAAACTTGAATTGCACTTTCCTCGAGGTATGCTGCTGCCTATACTCAAAATCAATTTGTACAGCCTCGAACAGGATTTCTGTCTAGCCATAACTGTGATGAGCTCCTTCCATCGCAAACGCCAATTCAAAGTTTACTATTCTGGATCATCTCGACCATGATCTGATTCCCTGGAGTCTTGCGCAATCGAATAAGCATCCAATGACCGGAACGACGTCTTCGCATGCGGCTTTGTCCAATAAACTCTCACGGATAAGCATGAGGAGAAATTCCTGTGTGTAGCAAACCAGCACGTCCGTAATGCTTGCTATAGAATCCGCCGGAGAGAATAACTTCATCTGACTCCACATGATTCACGCTACATGGTCCAATGATATATATTTGACTCTACATAGCGGTAGTGCATCCATCTCCATACCATGAGTTCTTCCATCACATTTATGACAAACGGCAGAGGAAAAACACTTTGCCAAACATTGGCATGAGCCAACTCACCCACGGATTCCCTCGCGAGATGCTCAGGTCCATGAGCCAGATTCCAAGAACAGTGTGTTCAGTAACTAAGAGGAGGGAATACAGCAGTCAACGGATCTATCACATCCTTGCGGCCCGTTAGGAGTGCTAAAATGGGGAAATGAGACATGGACCTGGCTGCCTGGCTATGTGGCTGTTTCTTTTGTCAGTTTCTAGGACTCTTGCAAGTCAACGAGCTCTGCCTACTAGACGGAATCCTCTCTGTATCGATCACCACAACTTTGATCGAGGTATTTAGAACATACTATTATCCACGATCTCTTTCCGGGACATAACGCCATGTGCTATACAACGCTCCCCAAATGCTCATGCCATCCATCTTACTCCAGAAACACCTTACATCAGATGAAACTGCTTTGTTGGTCATCAGCAAAACTATTCACAGCCTTGCCGGTTTTGAGACTTGCAGCCCATACGCTGCCCCTCAACGGTCTTCTTCATTGTCATCGTAAGCCTCTTGAGTTTGCTTGTCGTGTCTGCTCTTGGGTCTTAGATGCTTCTTGGAGGTTTTGCTTCACTTGACTTGAGTATAAGAAACCAGACAACAACAGGGAAGCTGGGATATCTTACGTAGCCAACGAGACACAAGTGTTCACAAGAAGTCGTTTTCCGGCAATGACTCAAAATCCTGGGAAATGGTAGCTCCTCTCTACCATACCATAGCCAAGCCTCCGCAAGTGAGCAACCAGGTCGATAGCCCCTTGAAACCTGGTCACTGTCCTTATTTCCTCGTGGGGTGGCTCGTCTTGATGTGAGAGAAGCATAGCCTGAGAGATGCAAGAGGGTTCACGAACCTCTTCCATTCACTTCTAGTATATGAATTACTGCTGGTGTAGAGATCGATAGCGAACAGTTTTCTTCATGTGACCCTCGTTCTGCAAAGTGACTTAGATGGACTAACGCATAATTCTTAGCGTGTAGTCATCAATGCCGTTGGCGGAAAGCTTTCTAAAAGAGTCTGGCAATGATATATAAGGCGAAGTGTATTATAGTAGGGCTAACGCATTGTTTGCTGTCAGTAAAGTACTATCTTCTACTCGACTACCAATCAAGTACATCGAATAGCATCCTGATAGCTATTATATGGAGTTACCTTAAACGTAGTAAATACAGAGTTTCCTGTCATATTGAGAAGTTCGATGTCTTCTACATAGAACTTACAGATGACTCTTGAATTCGACAAATGTTTCCATTCAAGGTTAATAATACTATACTTTCCTTCTCCATCAACCTTAAAAACTCTAAGAAAGACTCGAAAGAACATTACAACAAAAAAGAACTATCTTTAACTTTCTTCCTCGACCAACACTCTCTTGTCTCTCGTTCCTTATCAATTCTGTGAACTATACATCAAGACAGCAGCAGTCAACTCTACCTGCCCTCTTTGATCAAACATCTATCCTCTGGCCCTTGGCCTTGATACGTAAAGTGCCGCATACGAAACGCATCGGGTTGGTAACGCCATTCAAATTCCATCTCTTTCTTCTTCGAGGTCACAGCTCTGTAACTCATACTTGCTTATTCAAAACCTCATTGTTGGGATAGTGGTGCTCCATATCTAGATCCATCGACCCGAGGACTTTCGTTCCCATTCTAACGGATCAACTTTTAGTGATGGCAGGTATGGATAGGGCAGTGTAACATTGATGACACTAGCTCTAGGAAGAGGACATCCATCGTGAAGGATGCTTCACGTTTTGATGATCAGCCGATCTATGGAACTTCTTATACTCAGGAATGATATTGGGTTCGTTGGAAACACCTGACTCAAAGGCAGACGTAAATTTTGATGTAACTTGGTTTCTCTGAACCTTCGTGAACAAGGTGGAAAGTGCGGTACGAAGTTGTGATCTTGACGTAACAGAGAAAAGATCAATGCAAGAGATACCTCAATGGTTGTCTGTGAGAAAGGAAACATTTAACATTGTACAAATGCGGTTTAGAACAATGAATGCAATCTGGGTTTATCTCAGGATCTGCGGTTTCTATGTAGCTAGATGATGCTGGAACTGATAGCCAGGTTTTGCTATGAGGAGGGAGAGCAGTTTTCTGCATTGCTCTCGGATGTGCAGTGGAATTCTGTTCATCCGTGGTGGAGCCCGTGGCTGACCGATCGAAGAGAAATCGACAAGATGGCTTTGTGCTTTGGCTGGTATGTTCGATCAGCCGTACACTAAAGTATGTGCCGTGCTGTCTGCTTGTTGGAGCGGAACGTAATAGCAAGAGAACGTGCCGTCGGACGCCCTCTATGTTTTGCTCAATGGCGTTGCAGCCTCAGGCGTGGACGGCGGGTCGGAACGTCCGTGATGGCAGTGCTGTGACATGTTGGAGTCGTAGGGCTCTGGTTCGAGCGATGTCGATGAGAGAAGACGTGCGGACAGAGTGGTCTCATCCATCCAACAACTTCTTGACCCTCTCTATCCTCGTCAGAGCATTTTCCACCATCCCAAGTCTCTTCTGCCCAACAGCATCCCTCTCCTCCAAAACCTTCAACCTCTCTTCCAACTTTGCCTTTTCCTTCCTTTCCGTTGCAACCATCTCATTGGCCTGCTCAAACAGCGTAGCGGACAAATCCTCCAACTCTGTCTCTAAATCCTTGAACTTCTTCTCCGCAGCTATCCTCCGCGAAGTTTCTGCAGCGAGAGCAGCTTGAAGTTCAGAGATTGCAGGCGATGGAGGGCTAGCAGGTGCCATGGGAGAATTCTTGGCCGGTGTCTTGGGAAGCGGTTTTGTGGTGTTTGTAAGCGATGACGTGCGAGTCAAGAAGCTGAATTTGCCAGATGTGATGGAGGAGTTGCGGCTCAATGAGGTAGGTGGAGCAGGAAAAGGGTGTGCAGCGATAAAGTCCAGGGCAGAGTCGTTGCGAGGATTTTGGCTGGTCTTGAGGTTGCGGATCTCTTCTTCGTACTCGGCGATGCGGTCGGCTGTGGAGGTAAATGTGGTCAGCTAAGGTGAAGGAAGAGAGGGAAGAGACACAAGGAGAGATATACATATGCATATGCAGCGTGAGGAATCGCACAGGCAGGGATAACAGCCAAACTCACCACTTTCGACGTCTTTGCGTGTCAGACTTGCGACTTGAGCTTCGAGTGTCGCGACGCGATAGTCGTTTTCCGCCGACAGTTCATATCTCGTTGGTTCCTCAAACGGAGGAAAAGGTGTTGTGTCTGACGCTGGGTTTGGTCTTGTTGTTGTTGTTGTTTTTGTCGCAGGTGCGGGTGCGGGTAGCGGAGACGCTGGTGTTACATTCTTCAGTTTCCTTGGTGGGGAGCCAAGATTCATAGCCAACTTGTCTCGTGTCAGAGTATAGTTGAAGCCTCGTTCGGATTCTGGAATCATGGTCGCGACGTGTAAGTAACGTGAGACGTGTAGGATGTTTGGAAAGACGTGTTTTTGTACAAGATATGCTGTGCAATAACGATGTGTGTAGTGAGAGAAAAGAAAGAGGATGCGAACCGAAAGGTACCAGGGGCAGTGAACCAGTTTGTGCCTGCCCGTTTCCTGTTCCCCTTTCCACCAGACCGCCTGCGCGCTTTTCTCGTCGTCCTCGTGCACCAAGAATCCACCTGCTGAGACGTGAGTTATAACGGCTGTTCAGGGGGTTAACGGTTCGATGTCGTATTGTCCGCATACACAAAGGCTGCGGACCGTCCCGTGCGGGGGATGCGAGGGTCACCCTGCATATACATCGTCCCTGACTCCTGCACCATCATAGCTACCTATGTATAGATAATCGAGACACTGCATCATCATTGGCCTTGGGTAAGAATACAAGCAATCGAGTCTTACTGGGGAGAACGCGTCTACCTGAGAGATGATCGTAGCAACTGAACTGGATCAGTAAGTGATAGGTCCGCAGGCTGTTCGTCAAGCAGCAATCTATCAGCTGTAAATTGTGAATCATCTAGGTGAGCTTTGTTGCATTTGATGCCAAGTAGACTTTGATGAAATCGATCTTCTACCGGTGCACTACCGCGATGGTATAGTGACATAAGTAGAAAACTGTGTGTATACGCTAAAGCATCGTTATGTATATACAGCTGCGACCAGATATGGACAAGAGACCAAGAGGGACCAACGGCCCAAACAAATAATGCTAGATGCTTTTCCTTCATGAGACGTCGAACTAAATTTTGCTGCAATGAGTTGTAAAAAGAAAGAGAAAAGAAGAGAAAAAAGAAAGAAGGGGGTATCGAGAGAAGTAATCTAGCAAGTCTCAGAAAAGATGGAAGAAAGTGAACCGCACAACGCCTCCCTCTTCCTCGTAAATGCAGGGACCCTTGGAGGGGTCACTCTAAATCCGTAAACGCCATAAAACTCCGCGTGAAGGCCGTATAGACTCAAATGTTAGGTAGGTCTCGGCGTTCTATGCCCATCATCATCGTGTCGGACTCGTGTTGCTTCTTCGCTCGAGTTCGAGTCAATCCTCGCTGATAAAGCTGTCCGTGAGATGGGACCTTGGCGAGGGGTTTCGTTGTCTTCTGTTCGATTGTCCACTCGATCGTTGACAATATTATTATCGCCTTGGCTACCAGCTGTTGTGGAGCTGGCCCATGTCACATGCTGCGAACTATTCGAGTCCCGCACAGTGTTATGCTGCGAGTCAGAAGGTGCTTCCCTACTGCTCATATCGCTGTTGGTGTGTTTCAGTACATGTGGACTCCATGCTGCCGCTCCACGAGTTGGCGCAGGAATCACAGTGTAAGGCAGGTCGATATTATTTGCCTTTTCTAGCTTCCTCTCGCGGAACTTCTCACCCTGCTCAGCTGCGATCACACCAAGTCTACCCTTGATATCCCACTTTGAGTAAGAGTGAGCGGGGAGACCGGGTGTATCACTGTCATGTCGAGCAGCCCGGACTTCCGCGGGTGGACTCATGCGTTTCCGCTTGAAGGGATTCTGTACTACGTTTCGGAGCGCGTTGCTGGTTTGTCGCAATCGCGAGGAATTAGCTGGCTTGGCTCCTTCCCCATGTCGAATCTCTTCTCGTAGTGCGCTTAATGTTTGCGCTTCCAGATCGTCGAGTGGCGGGTGCTCAGGTATGTCTTCTGTTCGCCTCCGTACGGGTTCTGGTTCTTGAGATTCACCATAGTTGATGACATAGACAGTAGATGCAGCACTGGTGGTATTCACCCGATCGGGTGGTGATAATCGAGGAGGTGGGGGTGTTTGATTCGTGGTTGGTGTCAGAGCAGTCTCAGGGCGAGGTAGGGAGCCAAAGGTGATTGTTCGGTTCTCAGAATGCGCTCTGCCTAGAGGGAGATGGGTGTTCCGACGAGGAGTAGCTTTCCGCCTTCTGGCGACAGGATCTTGTTGTGAGCCAGACTTGTGTGCAGAGCCAGCAGAACCATCATTGTCGGCCGGGCGATAGTTGTCTCGAGGTTTCCGCGTATATGTCATGTTGTCGCCAGGAGTCATGTCAATCATCTCGTCACCATCGAAAACTTCGCGGCCCAGAATGCCGTCTTTCTTCTCATCTCGTTCCAGGGCTTCTATTCGTTCGACCCATTCCCAGACAACGACACTTGAAGCGGCAGCACCAACCCATCGGAAATAGTCACCCCAAGCAGCGACGTCAGGCTGGGCGACATCGGTGATAAAGAAGGCGACAGGGGTTAGTATGGCTATATGTGATAGCAGAGCAACTATGAAGATACTTTTCATCTTGAGATGGAAATAGGCGTAGCGACGTTTGGTAAGACCGTAGAATATGACCCAAGCAGCGTAGAGAAGTCCAACGGCAAGTTCAAACAGATAGCTGAGGGCCGGGATGGCATCAACGAAATGACGGGGGCGGTTGAAGCTGTCGACCAAAAAACTGTTGAGACAGGAGAAGATTGTATCCAGTACGATGAGGGCGAATCCTACCCACTTGATGACGACCTTTTCTTTATGTCGAGGGAATAATCGAATCAGGGTTTGTACTTGAGCGAGCCAGAGAAAGACATCGGATATGACACGTGTGACACGAACTTCCATGCTTCCTTCGACTTTGCTGTGCATAGCATCTCCATCCATGTATCCAACGGTGTATTGTTCTTGAGCGACCTTGAACGTGTCTGCGGTAGCGATTGTCAGAGCGATTGCGGTTAGAAGGGCTGCAACTTTTTGAAGCCATGGTCGAGAGCCAACACCAGGCGCAGCGGTACCACCAGTGGCGCCACCAATAAGTCCTCGTCCAGAAGCAAAGTTTGTGAGACCGAAACCAGGAGAAAAGGATCGCGAGTTGATCAGAAGCATGACAACCAGGACCCAGGCGAGGGATGTAGCACATGCTACTACAAAGGTCTGAGGGATAGTCGAGGCATAGAAGGGGTTCTCGAGGTCGGCGACGCTAGACGGATCAGTGTTGGTCCCGGGGGTCTCATAGCCTGGTGTACAAGCGGGCGAAAAGACTACGTTGGCAGTAAGAGTGATGATGTTGTCTGGAGCGAAACTGATAATGCCATCGGAAGGGAGTGTGTATGGGGTGCAGGTCTGGTAGGCATCAAATCAGCGGGTGCGTGATGGAGCGGGGATTCCAACAAGACATACGGCAGTGAGACTCGACGTGGTGGTGGTCGGCAGCCCCCATAACTGTCGAGCAACATGCCGCGACATGCCCGGGGGCTAAGTGTCGCGTCCAGAGCAACAACTACAGCGTGGGGCGGACGGTGGACGCGCAAGACACGGGGTCCGCGGCCGGAGGAGAGGCGTGTTGCGACGCGCGACAGGGTGGTGAGCAGCCGGATGGAGGAGTTGGTGAGAGAAGTCTAGGATGGCCGAGGATGCGTCCGCACTGGTCTGGAAAACATGTCGCAGCGACAGAGCGGTTCGGGGAAGTCGTGATGAATATGACGGGATCGATGGGGGAAACGAGCGTCTGGACAGACTGGGCGCAGTGCGAAATGTGGGATGGCGAGTCGCTCCTTCTGTCTCTGTGCTGAGCCTCGCCGTCGGTTGACCCACGACCCGCTCTTGGCGATATCTTCAGTAGCTTCGTCCAGTGCACGGTCCCTGTCACGCCTAATCTTCTTGTTTCTCGCCGCATCCTCGGTTTGGAAAGCGTGAGCAAGTTTATTGCGTGGTGCCCTCTTGCGTGCTAACTCTATCCGAGGTTGACCTTATTCTTATTCAAATCTTATATCAACCCAACGTCGCATCTTCTTGTTTTACGCCATCCTCATCACCATTGAACGTATTACAAATGTCCGAGGGAATTCGCAACCTGGAGTCACTCCGCGCCCTCCGTGTTGAACGCCATGTCACCCCAACTTCTTCGGGCTCCACTGTGATCAGCTACACTAAAGATCTGGGGGAGGGTCCTGTCTTGTGGCTCGTCCACGGTTACCCTCAGTCTGCCTACATGTATGTACTTGGACATACTATCATCTGTTTCTCGTGTTGCTGACACTCTCGAATAGATGGCGCCATGTAATACACTGCAACAATTTACCCAGCTCGCTGTCATTATTAACATGATCGTCAGCTTATTCCTCAACTGCAGGACAAGATATCCTTGTTTGTCCCTGAGGTGCGTGCAGTCCTTCTTCACTCCCTCCGCATTTACCCGACCACTACTGATCCTGCCGCCGAAAAAGCTGCCGGGCTACGGTCTCAGTACTCTCAAAGGAAAGCCCGGGGTCGCCGCCGTCGGTGCCGCTCTGCTTGAGGCCAGTCATGAACTGTTCCCTAACCGTGACATTATTTTAGCCGGTCACGACCGTGGTGCTCGCATCTGTCACCGCCTTGCTGTTTCCAATGCCCATCCCCCTAAAGATGAAACTGCCAAACTGCATTCTTACAAACTTCTGGGTACCGTGCTGCTCGATATTGTCCCCACTCTGATCCAGTGGCAGTCATTCGCTCGCCCAGTGGCCAGTGCTACCTACTTCCACTGGCCGTTCCTGGCATCCTCCGTTGCAGCCGACATGATCGAAGCCTTTGGCGGTGCGAAATGGACACATCTGGGGTTAGACCGCATCTGTGGTGACAACGCTGAAGGTCGCAAAGCTATGCAGTCCGACGACGCCTGGAAAGTATACGAGTCTCTGCTCTCGAAACGTGAAGCCATCGAAGGATCATGCGCCGATTACGCTAGTGGCTGCTTCGCGGAGCCACCCTTTCAGGAAGCAGATCAGCGTGAAGGCCGCAAGATTCAGAGTCCTGCTCTTGTCATGTGGAGTCTAGGAAAGTTGGGCAAGATGCATGGCGACGTAGAATCGATCTGGCAAGATTGGGTCCAGGATGCATCTTTGCTGACTGCTCAGGGTGTAGGAGATGATGTTGGACATTATCTACCTGAAGAGGCAAGCACCGTCATCGGCGCAGCCATCAAGAACTTTGTCGAGAAGGTGACGCAGTAAGAGTATATGATAACGACCAATAGCCACAATTACGATTTGCACAGTTCTTCCCTGCTTATGTCTGGTTCTTCCTTTGTTAACTCTTTCTTCCCTGAAGTCTCCCCGTCACCGTTTGCTTTCGCTCTAACTAAAGAGTATCAGCTTGACACCTGATAGACACAATCATCTTGCCTGACCTATCCGTATTGAAGAAATGATGCTATCGGCCTCTTGACATCTTTGAGCCGGAGGCGAGTGTGCAAGTTGTGAACATGACAGTGTATTTAATGCTGCATGCAAAGCATCTGACCCGAGTATAGAATCTCCATGCTGGGGCATGCCCATTGCTCGTAGATGCACGTTACCAACAGGCAGATGCCTGCCTCGTCTTCTATACTTTTGTTAGTACGTAGCTTCCAGTATGGCCATGAGAGAAGAGATCAGGTCCACGATCCTTCTCTCTCCACAACGATTTCTAAGGAGTTTACCGAGTGCTTACCACTCTGTGAGATGCTAGCAGTTAGCAGAAGAATCATTGACCTGCTCATCTGCCTTTATCCGCACTCTAACTTTCCGACAGTTCTTGTTTCCAGTCTGCTCACGTGCGTTTGTTCCCATCGATATGAAGACCGGTTAGAGTCCATGCATCTTGGCACTTGACTAAAGAGACGTAATGTTGAACGTTGTAATAGATGCAGTAGAACATCTGTCTGATATATATAGTAAATCCCACGCAGCAGTTTCTCCTCGGTGGCCATCACGCAACAGCCAAAATATATGAGTAAGATGCTTTACACTGTCCTCTTGTAAGTGTCGACGTGTGCTAATACAAGAAGCTCTTCAGAGACTCTATTTTAACGATAGCCACATACTTGTAACGATGCACAATTCGAGGTGTGGTTCAAACGAAAGGGAAAGTGAGCCCATTTGGCCTGACCCTTGCTCAGCAATACACAAAAACGGCACAGGATGATGGTGAAGAACACGATAGATATTCTGCATACGCCTTACGTCTCAACATATGTTCAGACCATCAACGACATAGAACATGGAAGTATAAGCAGCCGTATACAACATATCTTTTCTCCAAGTAGTCTTAGTTCTGCTCGTTCTGCGATAATAATTCGTCTGATTGGAAACGTGACAGGCTTTCTCGTCGAACATACTCATTAGTGAGGCCAGAATCCCAAGAATGAACCAGTGAACAACAATTTACCCGACAGACAGTCACATGCTAAACAAATCACTCCACGCACCTACCAATATATACCATGGGAGTCGCCCCTATCATATCCCACTTATAAAACCAAACGTGAGTTTGGCTGAGTGGGAGATCCCCTGCTTTTCGTAAGTCGGGAGTAGGGGCCAATTGGCCCAAAAAGTTTTGTTTATGCTTGGTAAGAGTGAGGGTTCGAATCTTGGAAGCGGAGATTCTGGTTGGGGTTTGAACTTTTGTTGGTTTTAAGAGGATGCAGCATGTGCCGAGAAGGGTCTGGTATTATGATGTGAGGATGAGATGTTCTAGCATCTTCATGTAATAACGACAGAGTGTGATACAATGCTGTGTGTGTCAGAGAAAACTCAGCATTACAGATGCCATACACAACGTATTGGGAGAAAGCAAACAGGTCAGTAAACCCCTTCGACCCCAGATCTCTTGCTCAACACTCTGCAGTTTCTAGTCTCGTATCCTCCTAATCGATGCTCTGAGATCTCGAGACACGACAGAGGCATCATTGACCTCCTCATCTTTTCCCGCTCTTTTCCACATAATGCTGTACCGTAGGAGGCTATCATAGGAGTGGATTAAGACCACAAGCGATGTTTGTTCGCGCAGAATGCTCCAGATCAGGAAAGCCACAGTCGTCGGTGTTGGCATGCTAAGTAAGGTCCGATCTGCTAATAAAGTAAGGAGGAGTCCTCGATCACATGCTTTCGTCTGTGGCTGCACTTATGAAACAAACAACGTTTGCGGTTGAGATTGTGATAACATGAGTCCTAGTCCTACAAATGTATGAGTTTACTTCAAGATAATACTGTTATTGGAATGGAGTAATCACATGTCTGATGTGTCCATGGGATATCGTTCATCACGATCGAATGTGCAGTGCAATAGGTGTACAGTCTCCTGCGCTCAGTATTTCCTCCTTCTACATCATGTAAGGTCAGGATTCTATGTGCCACGCGTAATGGTCATTCCAAAACGTAGGTGCGATGCATGGTTATGATCAAGTCGTTTCGGGGGGTAGGTGCAACGAAGCGTCGCCATTTCCTATAGTATCTCAACAATTTACAGATCTGATTACTTCAAGGTCTCCATATATATCCTTGTGCCTATTGCATGAGCAGTAGAAGACACATTTTTCCCTACAAAAAAAGGATATCCCACATGTCGTGGTCTTTCGCACAGACCGGCAAACATGATGACAACACACCAATATGCATCGGGCAAAAACAACCAGGTCCATAGACGATTTCCATCTCCTAGCCTCTCGACCAAGTCTTGCTATCTCCGATACACGAATTGATGTTCGAGACTCAAGTATGTACCAACAGGATCACTGACCTCCTCACTTTCCCCTTTACTTTTTACATGATACTATCATGGACTTTGAGGCTGGATATCTCGAACAGCTCCCTAGAATCATGCATTCGAACCAGAACCGAGAGTGAAAAGGAAGAATTGAGAAGGCATTGATCAAAACATGCAAAGCGTGTATTCTTATTTTATATGACCGCCACAATCGTGAGTTTTCCTGGTGAGAGTCAGTCTACCACTTGGCAGGTAGTCATACCAGATCATAATAGTATCGTGGCAATACGAGTATACTAAACTGCCCTCCGGTCGTCAGGAATATTTGAGAACATCATCTTCATTATATATTAACGAACCTACCATATTGACAAACCTCCAAATTCACCACAGTGTCACCATGTGACGACTGCCGCCTTGCTCGGCAAGGGCCTGCGATTGGAATCTTACGTTCTCGAACGGTATCCAATCATGAAATAGGCCGCCACCCTGCAGAAACAACCAGGTCCATGAACCCTGTCTATCCCCAGACCATCCGGTCAAGGCTCTGCCTTCTCTAGTGTCTGTGTTCAAGCAATCAATTCTGGGATCTGGACATGCAGCAGAAGGATCATCGACCTCCTCGTCATCCTCTACTTTCCTTGGAGGACACCATCGCTCAAGTCGCGAAATATGCCGCTTTCTCAAGCTAACCCGTCCCAGACACGGGTGAGTTCAAGCCTTGGGGCCGCTGTAGAAGTAGAACAAGAGCGTAGCGGTTCAAGATTATATAGCATGTATCTTCACGTAGATATACTCATGAAATTTGTTTCTGAAAACGGGTATGCTGAGATAGTAGTCACGTACGTACTATGATGCAGAGGTTTGCGACGTGCCAGAGAAACACGAGCTTTCCAGATGCTTGCTCTAAGGTAGAAGGTTTTCTGTCTGCGTTTATACTCACGAATAACTCTGAGCAGCGAAAGATGATGACGATATGATGACCATAACAATACGAGTAGAGATAGCATGGATGCTTGGATATGGAGTACGTGAGTCAAACATCAAGGTAGAAAGTAAAAGACGAAGAAGAATTTATGCACAAAAACGAGAATATCTACAGCTTTAACTCCATCACAACCTCCACTCCAAAAGTCCTTTGAACTTTTCTCCCTCCCCAAAAAGACAACACCCAAACACCGTTAAACACCACCATCACATCCACAAACTACCCTTTCCCAGGTAACTTATTAAGCAACTTCTGCCCCCCAAGCAAAAGTCGACTCTTAAACCCTTCATCATCTCCACTCCCATCTCCTCCTCCCACTCCTCCCCCATTAGTAGAGTTCGAATTACTCGTCCCCGGTCTCAACCGCCCAAAAATGCCTTTTTTCTCATTATGACTGCTCCCAATACTAGTGCTTCTAACTCTACTTTCCTCAGACCTTCTGGGATTGCTAGAGGCATTGGTGCGCACCCTTGAGATATTGGTATATCCGGTTTGAGGGCGGCGAGGGACGGGTCCGCCTTCGGTTTCAAAGGACATGGTGAGGGAAGGAGTAATGCTCTTGGTTCTGGTGGCAAAGAGGCTATTTGGTGAGGAGGTCAAGTGATCGTCAAACACAGAGGGGCGGCCAGAAGTAAAGCTCGGGCGAGCGGGAGTTTCATCGTGATCTTCAGTCGAGGCTTCTTCTTCAACTATCGAAGAGGTAGTCATGGGTGTGCTTGCCTCGCTCCCACGCTCGCCATCGCCGTTTTGATGGTGCACGTGCATGGTACTCAGATTAGCTATTTCTCGCAATTTGCTGGTGGCGGCTTGGCGTGAGGGTCGATGGTTGTGGAATTTATTGCCTACGATGGCGCCGGCGTGTGAGATCAGGGCTTTGATGAGGTCTTTTTTCATCTGTAGGGCTAGGTCGAGGTTTGACCATGTCTTGTTGCGGTATTCGAGGGTGGGCATGCGGAACACCAGGTCGTGCACGTCTTCCAGGTTTCGTCGGCCTTGTCCTTTGTAACTTAGGCAAAGAACCATACTGGGTACTTTGAAGAAGGATAAAGTCATGTAGTTGGAAGCACGAGACAGCATGAGAGAAAGATCATCAGAGGCTTGTTTGTCATCCTTGTCAGATTTACCCTTCTTGTTTGCCTTTTTCTTGGAAATCTCAGATTCAGCGAGTGAGTTTGTTTCGGACGAGCGTTGAGAGGGTGTGCGGCTGACGAGACTGTGGTTGGATGCCGTATTGCCATTCTGTTTCTTGGCGCCATTGCTCGAAGACTTGTCGGAACTGAAGGGGTTCCAGTGGAGACTGTGCGTTGATGAGCTTGGATGGTTGATGCCCAGACCCTTGCTCTTGCCATTCTTGATGTGAACTTTTCCTTCTGGCAATTTGAGTGTGGGCTGGAGTCTGTGTTCAAGTTCACCTGCTCCAGTGCCAACACCTTGATGGTTCGATCCATTGGCACCTTCAGCATGTGGTGCTATATGGTTGCCATCTTTCTTCTCATCTGAGTCTTCATCATCTTCTGGCACGGCCATGTTACGGACCATGAACGGTGAGAAACCGCCGCCCTCGAATGCATTGCCACCAACCCCTGGGAACAGGTATTCGAACAGTCGCTTTGCAATCTCACGTTCGAGCTGGACGCGCAAAGGCATGACATTGACTTCGAAGTAGTCGACCACGGGAATACCGGCAATGGCTTCAAGCATCAGCCACTGCACACGCAACATCTTCATATCCTTTTGCTTGTGGAATCCGCGAGCTGGGTCGATGTACGGCGCGATGATCTCCGGGTATACCGCGTTTGGCAACAGGTTGAAACCGTTGATTCTACCAATCTCCACACAGTTGTAGTTTGAGCCATCGTTGTTGTCGGTACGGTCAAAGAGACCATCCTTGATTTGGAATTCAAGAAGTGATTCATTCTCGCCACGGATAAGATGCCAAGCAATCTCTTTGGACGAGATCAGCCATCTCAGAAGACCAGGTGATTCGTCTTGACCGCGGTCTTCCACTCTTCGCTGAGAAGTCGTAATTGCTTTCATCATGAAGAAGAGTTCGTCCTCACAAGCAGCAAGATCTGCATCAAGAGCGATTCTGTCCTTCCATCCTTGACGATCCAAGTATTTCTCGTGGATTTGGAAGTGCAACTTGATATCTTCGAGCTGACGGATGCGAGCTTGCAGCATCTCTACCATCTCTGGCGCGCCTGTCAAATCACTGAAGTCAGATGCCAGCATGATCTTTTCGAGCCTCTCGCTACGAGTCTTTTCTAGTGGCTCACTGTACAGTAGCAAGTCTAGCACAATGATGTACATGGCAAAGTACTGATTAGAGTCACAGATGGCTCGGAAGTGAGGGAACTCGATGTAGACGTGATCCATGCGAGGGTCGGAAGCATCTGGGTTGCGAGTCTTGTTTCCATCTCCTCCACTGACATCGTCATTGTACTTCAAGCGCAGATTGTTGTATTTGTCGTAGCGCAAACTTGCCGAGGTACGATGAACAACCCTCGAGAAACCATATGGGTTGACCTGGAACTCGAACATGACCTCCAGTGGTACCCATGGTGGCCAATACTCTCCAGCTTTGCCACCATAGCGATTACCGGAATACATATGCAGGTACTCAGTCGAGAATGTCTTGGTGCTGGCGACAAAGACTTGCATGCTGTCCATAGCGGCAGAGAAGCGTGTTTGCACCAAACCACTGATCTCGTCCAGAACTCTTTCCTTGTCCATGATCTGAACAACCTTGAGCTGCATACCTTTGGCAGCAACCAGCATGACCGACTTTGGATTTTTCTCACTCTGCAATTGGATCTGGGGAGCGATGAGACGGAAGTGGTAGGTATTCTGTGGCGTGTACTCTGTCGAGATACCTTCTCCGGCACCTTCCTTGTCGGCTGACTCAGTGCACTCCTGTTTTTCAGGATCATCTGCATTGACAAATTGTCTTCCATCGTTCAGAAGTTGGTCGATCCTGTCTTGCACGGCCATTTCGTCTTCTTGATTAGGTGTCATAGGTAAGAAGGTTGTATCGTTGCTGACCACGCTGGCGCTGCGGTTCTCCGGTGCCTGTGGGCCGGACTTTTTCTGTTCTTCAAGGATATCGAGAATGAACTTGACAGCTCTTCGAGACATGTAGTATACGAAACCACGTCTCTGACTGACTTGGTGAATATATCGTAGGATGATGTTTCGCAAAGAATTGTTCCACTTGATCTGAGCGTTATGCACCACGAATCTGTTGTTGAAGTCGCTCGTGTAGTCCGGGATTGGAGTCGTGTCTTCCTTTGGTGCATCTTCTTTCTCGGCATCCCTGTCGGGCAGATCGTCTGTATCCATTTGTTCACCGATAGAAGGATCTTCTTGCTGCAGCTTCTCTACAAGCACGTTCAGCAGTTCACACAAGAATTCGTGCTTCTTTTGCAATGCTTCGGTGTGATTCTTCAGAGCTCGCAATCGGTCGTTCAGCTGTTCGCCGCCTTCATGGGTTCTGACACATTTGACTTCTTGCTCTCCGACCGCACGTTCATTGTGGGCCATCTGTTCTTCGATACGGTGAATGCGAGATTCGATCAAATCTGCTTGGACTCTACGCGGATCATTCCGTTTGGACATGACGCAGTAATGCGTGGGCTCATCGCCAAACATACTGGTCCTTGTCGTATCTCCCGAAACCGAATCACCATGGTCTGTTTGTCTGAAGTACGTGAAGCGAGGTGCGAACCCGAGTGGGAGGATCTTTGTGGCGGGATTCGTCTCTGCGGGCAGGATCCAGTCTAGCTCAACAAAGTCGTCCATGTCAATCCAGGTTAGATCATTGTCAGGTATCGTAAACTTAGACATGTCAACCTGTGTGATGTTGCTGGTCTGGTAGCTAGCCAGTGTAGCCTCGTCAGCTCGATCAAGTTCGGTAGTACTCGTTCCCTTGATCGAAGCAGATATCGCTCGAATATCGGCAGAGATAAAGTCAAGTTGGCATTGATTGATCTTCATGGCGGTCGTCCGTTTTGCCTTCTTTTCGGCAGTGGCTGGAATCTCAAAGGTCTCCCTGCGTTGATGAAGATCCAACATGAAGCTATCAAGTTTCATCTTCAGACCTGTAGCAGAGACAACATCATTTTGATAATCTTCAGCATCCTTGTGCTTGTAGATATGACTGATGAACAGAGGTGAGAAGAGTAGATTGTACTTGATCGTGGCAAGATGGCGACCGAACTTCTTGCTTGACTTTTCCATGCTTCCCCAAAGAGGGCCTTGACGGACAGGTAGTGACATGACTCCTGAGAAGAGCGACCACCAATTGTAGAAGTGAGTAAAGAAGCGAGGAGTAAGATGAACAGAGTTGTAATTGTTCGACGGTTGGAGGTTGGCAACATTCCAGTCTCGGTCTTGAGGTGCAGAGATGGCGATGGAACCATGAATCCAGTGACTTCTGAAGTTCTTGAATGCATCGTATGTTCCCCCAGGCGGTGCTTTAGCATGATCAGGATGCCTGAGCTGGACTTTGTAGTGCGGACAGAAATCAAAGCTCCTCTTGCCATCTCCAAGTTCGCGTTCGAAGGTCAGACCAGCCATCCACTGCACGTTTCCAGAAAGCTTCATGACGACCTTCTTGAAAGCAGCTGTGGCCTTGCTGCTGTTGACACTGCTTGAGCCGCTGGATGTTTCCGTCTCATCTTCCTGCAGCTGTCGCGCATAATATTTGTATTCAGGAATAGCCATGACATAGTCACCGCTGTCCACAGTCATGAACTTGCGAGGATCGTCATCTTGAGCAATTCTCCAGCGAACCTTGTTCCTCCATACCATAACGAATCCAGCTCCAAGACCAGTCACAATATAAGGATCTCGAGAACCCTTAAGCGCAAGATGGACATCGCCATCTCCCTTCCAATTGACATCCAGTCGCGAGTGGAAACTGAGTCTGATCTTGTCCCAGAATCCTACTCGTTCAGACGGGTCCATGGGTGGCTTTGTAAAGTTCTCAATGACCTGCATCATGTCCTGAATGGCTGGTTGATACGACGTGCCCCATGTTATTCTTGTAGGAGAGCTCGTATTGATATCGATCTTCATATCCGAGTAAGTCTTGACAGCCGAAATGGTTCTACGCACATCGACGGAGAAGTTTTTCTCAGTGTCCTCCTTGCCAAACTTGTCTTTCGGTACCACAACAACATTGATGTGACGTTGAGATTCCAGCCCTTGGAACTCTTCGGCAACAACAAAGTCAGTGCTGAGTGACAGACTGGCGAGTCGGGGTGATTGTCCAGAACGAATCGCAGGGACGTGCATGAGAGGTAAGGGATAGTCTCTCAGCATAACTCGAGCTTCACCCATGGTGACCTTCAAGCTCATAGGTAGAAGCAATCCATACTTCATGTCCTTAGGCATGCCCTTACCAATATCGTGTAAGAACTGAGGATATTGATCGAGTGCGAAAGAAGGCTTGTCAATAATAACACCAACATCACTGATGACTGTTGCCATCAAAGCAGGTCGCTGTGGTATGGCCATCACGTTCTCAGTTTGTTCAAATTCATCTGGCAAGTCGTTCATGCCCCACAGAATACCACGCAAGTCCCTGATGGTATTACTCTGTGTGGTCAAAGCTCGGTCAATGCGCTTCTTCCAACTTTGAGCATTGAATTCTTGCAACCTTGCGTGAGCCTTTTCGACAGTACGAGAGTTTGCACCATTGAAATCAGCCTTGCCATCTGTGTCGTATCTGATCTTGCGGTCGCGACCTCTGCCACGACGCTTCTCAGTAGAAGACTCTTCGTCTTCTTCGCGGACGGTGTGAATTGAATGAGCACTCTTACTTCTTCTGTGGTGTGACGTTGCAGGGCGAGACGTGCTGCGCTTGCGAGATGGTGGGGGTTGTTGGGAAGCTGTACGCACGCGTGACCCTCTTCTTGGACGATGTGAGTCCGTGTGCTTAACTTTCAGTCTGAAAGCCTCTTCACGAGCGAGACGCTGCTGCTGTTCAACAAGGCCAGCTCGGTAGATAGTGCCAAGCTTCCATTCAAACCCACTGTCCTCAATCTCAAACAGTAATAGTTGAGCTCGCACTGATATTCTCGGGATCTTCTTGGGGCCTTCGGGATGCTTCTCGAGGATGTACTCAAGCGTTCCAGTGCTGAAATGATGATGTAGTTGCTCGCAAGTCTTGATCGTATTGACAATGTTGTCGAATATTGCGTGCAGAACCAGACCGTGCGGGACACCAATACGAATAACATCTGTTGTCAGGTCGAACGATTTTGTGATTTCAGTCTTCTGTCCGACCTTGTTCTTCATCTCGCGAAGATCGAAACGAAGGTTCTTAACACTGACAATTCGACTCCAGACGTGTTTCATGTTAGGAGTTCCCGCGAGTAGTCGTACAATCTTGAGTCGTGCAAACGGCGTAGCCCATCTATGACGGCCGCAATCAGCGCCGAAGATCTGTAGCATCAATGGAGGATCAGCAGGCATGTCCGCCTTGATCTGAATAAGGTTCGCCTTGAAGTCTATCGTGGTGACCTCGCTCATCAGAATCTGATCGTATTGAGAGTGATCACGAGTCTTAACAGTCGAGCTGGGCTGATGCTTCTTGCGCTCCTCGTCAGCAGCATGAGGCTCCAATGTCAAGAACATTCTTCGGAATGTCAGGATTGCTACGCCGATCGAGAAGTGCTTATAGAGCGAGTACTTCAATTGCAGACTCTTAGCATGCGAATTGATGTGGAAGAGTGGACCTTGGATATCGCTGGACGTTGAAAATGCCACCTCGAACTTGGGTAAGCTGATGAAGGGATCGGAGGTTGAGTCTTCCACAGCATCTATTATGTGACCTTCCAGACCTTGTATGTGCACAGCCAGTCTACGCCCATCAGTCGGTAGTGTCTGTTTCTTGCGCGGAGCCTCTGGTGTTGATGAACGATCATTTCTCTCGCGTGAAAATGATCTGCTCAGAGATCTTCGTCGCGGTACAGGAACGTATGAGTCTTCGCGATGCGCCTTATATTCCACTGACCACGATTCGAGCTGCAGAGCAAATCCGCGAGCATACCTCGAAACAGCTTGGTCTACGCCTGCAAGTTCAATGTTGAAGTCGGCTCCCTGTATGCTCACGTGTTGTAGCCAATCAGGAACTTGACGGAGGAAGCTGGGCTTCTTCACGACTGTTGATCCGGTCTCTGATACTGTCTCTCTGCGAGCCGCTTTGACAATCTGACGAATGCCTTCGGAGATTTCCGTTCGTACAAGGAACACCGAGAATGTTTGGAATCTACCATAAACGAAGACTTCGGGTCGTGGTAGTACGTTGACGTCAACCTTGACTTCGATGGTCTCGGTCTGCAAAAGGTCATGCTTGTGGCCAGCATTCGTCTGATAGTAGAGCTGATTCGAAGTTTGTCTGTAGTGCAGATGTAATGCATACTTGGCAGCAGAATCAGTCGAGGAATGTTGCGAGTCAATGTCCAAGGACATGGTTGAAGTTGACGAAATCAGCAAATCGTATTCGACATCTCCGGTGTATCCCGGACTTAACGGAGGAAGCGAAACCCTGACGACAGGCTCCTGCACAGCGATCTTGATAATAGCTTTTGGCAGGAGGCGAGATAAAAAGCCACGGCTCGTCAACAATGGCGCCTTTGACGATTTCTTCGATTCCTGCCGAACCTTGGCAATGGCTAACAAGAGTGGCAAGTGCTTGGGATCTAGATCGATAGATGGTGAAGTGCACACCAGGTTGGCAAAGAGCATATTGCTGTTACGCTCCCTCGCATTGGTAGTATCGTCGGGCTTTTGTAATGTCTTCGATGGAAGTGTAGTTTTGACAGTAGCAGTGACCATGGGCACATAGAGCATGCGCTCCGGATGATCATGCCCGTCATCGACACCAGCCGAGATGGAAATGGCTGTAAGCAGGGCCTGATGAGCAACGTCAGTTGGCGAGAAATACATGCGATGCGCCGGACTCCTCGAATCAAGGCGCAAAAGATCTAGGCCCAATTCCTTCATAGCCATATTGAAGTAAACATGTTGACCAGAGGTATGCAAAGACCGAATACGTCTGGACAGACCCAGGAAGCCAATGGCCAATTGAAATTCCTGTATGCCCTTGAGAACGGATCCAAGAAATTCTCTCGACTCGGCCACGGCTTCCATAAGCTTCTCTTCGCGGTTCTCGGGATCCTGGGGCTCCTTGAGCACATCGTTGATGGCGATCTTAGGTGCTTGTGCTGATGGCGAGTCTCGGAATTCATGTTTGGCAGCACCGCGAATCTGATGCAGTTTCTCGTTCGCGTCCAGCAGGTCGTCGTATGGTATATCCAGCCTTCCTAGCTTCAGCGCAATTGAGGCATCACGCAGGCCTTCAAGTTGTGGGTGCAAGAAGCCGTGTACACTCAGAGACAGACCATCCAGGATTTCAGAGGATTCTTTACCTTCGGGTGTGAAGAGTATTGATCTGATGATACTCTTCCATTCTGCAGGGGTATGTGACGAAGCCTTTGTCTGGTCATGCTGGAACAAACGACTGCGATCCACCGTCTTTGCTCTCGTGTCCACGGCCAAAGTAATGCGTTCGACAGTAATTGTTCCCACCTCTTTGATAACGACGGTGCTGGAGACAGCTACCAGATCGACCAGACATAGGTATCTTATTTTGGTATGCAGCTTCTTGATCTTGTCCTTGACATCAGACAATTTCTTCCATTGTGATGAGCCATTGTCGCGTGAGTGTTCCTTTTCTTCGGTGTGTGCGTTCTTGGTCGAGTTCTGCAGGGCACGGAAATCCACGACGACTTGTGGCTCGGTCAAGTGTAGACTAATCCACGTCGGTTGCGCAAAGGTGGGCCGGTGGAGCGACAGGCCGATGCCTCTAATGTATATCTTTATTCCATCTTTTGGCGAGAATGCAATGCGACGGAAGCCAGAGTATCCGATGCGCTGAATACTGACGCCCGTCAAGATCCTGAGAAGCGCGAATAGGACAAAGGTAGAGAGGTATGCGAGAACCAGGACACCGCCAACAAAGGACGCAGTAGGCAGCGGCATGCTGACGGAACTATTAGAGATTAAGAGCTATAGCTTGTTCCAGAGTATTGCTATCGCAGCACGCGATCGAGGCCCAGTGTCGCAAGGGTAAACGGAAGGGTTCGAGCAGACTGTGGCATCTTCACCACACGCCCATCTCTTATGTCCCAGAAGTGCAATGTTCGATGTCGCGTCGTGATCCAAGTATAGCTGAGTTGTCAAAGGATTGGCAGCGGCTCACGCGAGCGCGAGGAGTTGGCGTGAAGGAACAACTTATTCCCAATTTACCTGGACGTCATCCGGCGATACCTAGAGAGAGCCTCAAATTGTGACCATCCGCGATCCGGGGGAGCCGGGGAGTTCTAGCCCTACCTACTTCGTTGTATCCTCTACGACCACAAGTCGAGATACGAGCACGATCACAAAGTATTCTGCATTCCAAACAATTTCACACAGCCGCTCGTCCATCAACCAGAAACAGCGACCTGCATGCACATACACATGTAGCTCGTCGCGCCTAACAGCTTTCACAGACGAAGCCCATCCTTCCTCGTTCCTAGTTCTGTCCAACGGCCTCGTGCGGAAAGCCGCAGCAAAAAAAGCTTTCGGCGCTTTCAACGAAACCGTCAGTGTATGACAGAAGATAAAAAGGCAATTTTGATGTTTTATCGTACTCGTACAGCTTCTGCGGATCACGGCGGCAATGGTTGGACATGTCACTGCATAAACGATCAATAACTGTACTGCGACAGGAAGCTTCAAGGAGGAGAAACATAAGCAAGTGTTGAGAACGGGTACAAGCATTGATGTGAGCAAGCCAAGATATGACAGGGTCGTACCTGTTATTTACTCTTACATATTTTCAGACACTCTTGTGGTTCACCATCCCCTTGTTGTTGAGATATACTGCTTTGAAGTTTTTATCCATGCTTCGTCTGTTGAGTGGGTTCAGATCGCTGCAATACAGTGCGAGCTTCGCGACCAGCGCAATACGGAGATAGGAAAAAGAAGGCAATTACCGTGTCTCGTGTACATGAATACAGAAGGTCTCTTCGCGAATTGCAAAATCAGCTGGGAGAGATTGTTGTAGTATTGGTATTCACTTGCTCTATGCCACGCCCATGAACTTTATCGTCCGTGCCCTATCATAACGCCGTGATGATGCATATTTCCAGCCTGTATACTCCAGCAAACCCATGCAAGTCGTGTCATCATCGTCTAAAGAGATATTTCTATTCTTCCATAGCCTCCTGCATCTTGATCTCGATTCCATTACCATCTCCAGCAGTAGGAGCTGAAAAGACCTTCTCCTTGACCTGAGCAGCCAACAGACCAGTCTTTTCCTCGTTGGCGATCTTGTCAGCGGCGAGAACGACCTTGTCCATAGCAGCATCGCCTTTGGCGCCTGGACGCATGGACATTGAACCTCTGTGCTTGGCGTTCTGGGTGACTTGGTTGATCTTGCCTGCCAGGTCTTCAATCTGCTTGGTGCCGTATTCGCGGTTGGTAGATAGAGGTGAAGAGGTCAGAGTTTGGACCCAGTACTTGTTCCAGAGGGCTTCCAGCAGAGTGTTGTCAAGGGCAGATTTGAAGTGTGTGACTTCGAGCGAGTAGTACCTGTTTGCATGGGCGCCGAAGTCGGCTGCCTTGGCTAGAGGCACAGCAGCCATGCCTTCGCCAGCAGAGTCGGAGCCAGAGGGGACGTGGCCTTCGGGGTATGTTCTGAAAGCGCCAATCTCGACCTTGCCAGAGCTGACTGTGCGATCGGGGTCGATGACGACGGCGACAAAAGGATCGGAGAAGGTTTGCTGAGTGTGTTGAGTCGAGACATCGATACCACTCAGCCAGCAGCCATAACCAGGATGACTGTGGTACCAGCCAACGGCGTTTTCAAGTTGGCCGGCCTGACGCGAACGATCAAGATATTTGACCATGTATTCGTTGGCCTCGTCTTGTGCGTTGACTCTGGTTTCTGTTCCTTCGACGGGCAGGCGAAGGGCGTCTGTGACGACAAAGGTCTCGTGGAGGACGTAGCCGATCATGAGGCCCATGACTTCAATGCTGCCACCAGAGCGGGCGTGCATGACCATCTTGGTGAGGGCCACTGACGAGACTTGGACATGCTTGAAATGGTTGGGATCGGAGCGCCATGGCTTCTTGTTGTTGATGTCCTTTTGCTGCTCGACCGAGTAGGCGTAAGGTTGATCGCGCGTGGCGTCTGTGAGGTTGACTGCGTTGTCCAGCTCTATATCCTTCTGTCAGTGACCATTTTAGACTGGTAAATATGCATCTGTACGCACCCCACGTCTTCCTTGCGTCTCCCATTTTGGCGGTCGTGGTGAGAAAGGTTGTGGTTGTGAACAGTGACGGAGCTGGTATGCTTGATTGACGGAGGCCAAGCCAAGCACATGCGCGGGGTCGGAGTTGCGCTCAATTCACTTCCGATCAAATGTCACTCACTGTATTCAGTTGCAACACTTCAACATTATTCTCAATCTGCTTGCGCAAATGTGTATGTCAGTCGTCTATAAGGCCATATTTTGTCTAGATTAAATCCACCAACACCTGCAAACAGAAGTGTCCCTTCGTATATACATTCATCTTCCATCTGCATCACCACAGCCCGTGCCATTCCATTAAGCAGCAACAGCAGGTGCATCACCAGTAGCTCTGACGACCTTGTCAATAGCCTTGGCCACCATCTTAACGTTGTCGCGGTTCAAACCAGAGATAGACGCACGTCCAGAGGTAAGCAAGTAAATATGCTCCTTTCTCAGCGCCAAAACCTGCTTCTCCGAAAGTCCAGTGTACGAAAACATGCCATTCTGATCAACAATATGTTGCCAGTTTCCAGGGGTTTGCAACTCTTGCAATTCACCGAACAGAGCAGCTCGCATAGTCTTGATGCGTCCACTCATGATGAGCAAATCCTGCTCCCACTCTGCCTTCAACTCCTCGTTCTGGAGGATAAAAGCCACAATTCTGGCTCCGTAAACAGGAGGGTTGGAAATTTCCGCGCGTTGAAGGTAAATCAGGTGACTGAGAGCCTTATCTCTGGCTTGCTCATCGCTAACCACAATGTGGAAAGCACCAACTCGTTGACCGTAAAGACCAAAGTTCTTGGAGAATGACTGTGCAACGACGAGCTCGAGGGTTCCTCTCTCGACAAAGTGACGGACGGCCCATGCGTCTTCGTCCACGTCACCGGATGCAAAGCCCTGGTATGCAGAGTCGAAGAAGGGGAAGAGATGCTTGCGCTCGCAGAGGTCGGCAATTTGCTTCCATTGCTCCTTGGTAGGGTCGATACCTGTAGGGTTGTGTGCGCACGCGTGGAGGAGGATTACATCGCCGGGTTGAGCCTCACTCTCCAGTGTCTTCATCATGCCGGTGAAGTTCAAGCTGCAGGTGGAAGCGTCGTAGTAAGGGTACATCTTCTGCTCAACATTGGGAGCGGCGATATCGAAGATGGCGTGATGGTTACCCCAAGTCGGGTCGGAAACCCAGATGCGCTTTGGCGACAAGCTGTCGTTCAAGAAGCGAGCACCCAGATGAACGGCACCAGTTCCGGAGATAGTTTGGAGAGAGCCGATGCGGGAAATCAGAGAAGGAGAAGGGTTGCCAAAGAGGAGATCGCGTGCCGATTCAACAAAAGCGTGAAGACCCTCCATGGGAAGATATTCGTGGTTTGTGGCCACGTCCTCGGCGATCATCTTCTCGACCTTCTTGACCGTAGGCAAAACCCACGGCTTACCCTCTTCATCTCTGTAAACACCAATGGTAAGAGAAGCCTTCTCCTCGGCAGGATCCTTTGCATAGAGCGACATCAATCCAAAGATAGGGTCTCCAGGCATGGTCTCCAGATGATCAAAGAGCGAATTGCTCTTGGTGTGAACAGGCAGTTCTTCCCTTGTGTAGCCCATGATTGCGTGTATATGTGATGAATGTGTGGTCCTTCAATGTATTTTTGCAGAAGATCCGAGGTGAAGGAGATATGCAGAGATGAAAAATGTTGTGAGCGTAATTGAATATCAAAAGTCAGTGACTCGACAAGGGCGGACGACAAGCTACACTTTGTACGCGAAGACTCAAGCCGGCTCGAAATGACTCCTAGTCTCTCCTATCGATCTCTCATGATACCAAGACGCGGCATCTAAACTTTTTTCTCCTTCGCCGCTGTAAAATTCTACCGGTTTCGCAGGATATTTTGCTCATAATCGACGCATTGGGAAGGTCTTTGCGGGGATATGCAAGTTGATGCAAATTGATGCAAGGCACGAGGACGAAGAAGCCGTTGTCGGAGGCCGGAGACGAGCGGACAGAGCAGGGTTGACGACACGGATACGGACCGCATCCGTGTCGAGAGCGACATCACTCGATAAATTTGATAGATACCAAGCAAAAGATACGATATGGATGATAAGTGTGCTAGTTACGATGACGGTGCGTCAAGGAGATAGAAGAGGGGGATTGAGAAGGATTGAGCAGGGGATCGTGACCATGAATTGGCAACAGCTAGGCAGCCAGCATTAGACCAGAGACGCAATTACGTCTCAAAGTAAATCACATGTCCAAAGCCAATGTTGTGAAGAGTAGTGTTACAGTATATATACATAGAATATGGTTGTATGAGGGAGACAGTTTTTACGTCGTGAGTCTCTTCATACACTCCTCATATCCAAGCACAGCCATGACCTGCGAGCTGCTAGGCCCAGGTCTTCCAAAGCAGAGCTTCTCACGCAAGTAGCGGTGGAGAGACTTACTCCATTCCTTTGCTTTTTCTTTATCAACCTGACCATCTACTATTGAACGAGTCTGACACATGTCTCCGATTACTCTGGCATACTCGCTCATTGCAGTGTCCAGTTGTCGTTTGACTTGTGCGTAATCAGCCGACGTTTTTAGAGCAACGCTAGCAGTGTCGACATGAGACATAGCTTCCAGAGCTGCGTCGTGGAGGTCCGATGTGGGAATCGAGGACTCGGTTGCTGGTGAAATCGGCGGGAGATTGGTGAAGAAGTACGCATTACGCTCGACGTACGAAGTCGGGTTTTCGTAGGTCTTTGAGTCGATGAAGAGGATGTTCATGATATGTGTTTTTGGATCCAGGCCCGATACTGCTTGTGATTCAGGATAAGGAGTCTTCGCAGCTGACCCAATCAAATCGATCAATGTTTCGAAAGAGGGATCTGATGTGGAAGACTGCATTGCGCGCTCGATGATGATCTTTGCATGGTTCTTCTGCAGATACCACAATTTGTCAAATGAGACAATGGAGTTTCCTTTGGTGAACTTCAGATCGAAGAGTTCGACCAATCTGTTAATTTCCAGGACATCGTCACGGGTAGGATTGCGCCATCCCAGCAAGGCAAGGAAGTTGGCCAGACTCTCAGGCAAAATACCGTGCTTCGTCTTGAGGGCTCCGATATCAGTGTCGAAGTTGCGCTTTGAAAGTTTCGCTTGGTCCTTATCGGTGAGCAAGCCTACATGGGCAAAGGCAGGGGGCGTCCAGCCAAACGCATTATACAGTGCGGCGTGAAGAGGTGTTGAAGACATCCATTCGGTACCACGGATGACATGGGTGATCTTCATATAGTGGTCATCAATGACATTGGCGAGGTGATATGTGGGCGTGCCATCGCCTTTGAGAAGAATGACACCTTCAACAGCGGCTCTTTGTGGTAATGTCTTTTTGGACTCGAGCGAGACTTTGCCGTAGACAAGATCAGACCAGCTGGGGGCCTTGTCGGGTTTGCCGAAGCGGACGGCATGTTTCTCAGTACGTGCTCTTTCAGCCGAGTCTTCCAGAGGGATACTGGCACAATCGCTGTGGCAGCCTCCGATAGCAGATCCGACGAGTGATGCGTCTACATCAACAGGAGCCTGGGCGGTAGAGCTGCAGAAGCATCGGAAGGCGGCTTTAGAGTCGACAAGTTCCTGGGCGTGCTTCTGGTATAGTGGTGTTCTTTCAGACTGCTTGTAGGGACCGTATGGACCGCCGACTTGCGGACCTTCGTCCCATTGTATGCCAGCCCAATTCAAGTCTTCACACAGCCTTTGCTCTGCATCGGGAACCAGTCTTTTCTTCTCCCATCAGCTTTTGAACATGGTAGGTGTAGTTCTCCAAGGCTCACCTGATCCGTGTCTTCTATTCTAAGCAGGAATTGGCCTCCAGTCCTTTTTGCGAGCAGATAGTTGAAGAGAGCGGTACGTAGCGATCCAAGATGGAGGTAGCCAGTGGGGGAGGGAGCAAACCGAGTTCGTGCCGGTCCAGAAGGAAGCAATTCACGGGTCGAATGGCCTTTGGCGAGATGCACAGTGCTTGTGGAGAAAGTCTTGACCGCAACAGGAGAGATGGCAGCTGGTCTCGGGAGTGTCCTGGAGAATGCGCCGGAAGAGATGGAAATGTGACGAGCGGCCGGAGGGCTTAATCGATTAAGACATGATGTGCAGACAGACACTGACCTCTGCGACCGTCGTGGTAGCACATTGAGCAGTCGCGACATTCTTGGTAGACGACAAGAGGAAGAGAGCCACGGCCAATTGCTCGCTGCAAAGGTGTACAGCGATGATATATGCACAACTATGCACCTGATTTGTGCAAACGCTGCGGCTCTCCGCAAAAAAAGAGATGCGGCGCGGGTCAAACTTGGTTGTGACGTGCATCAAACGTGAAAGACAATTGATTCGCTTTTCTGCTCTCACAACCACACGTCGCATATTTAATAGACGTTTCCTATCTCTGTTCAGCTTGTACACACTTACCTGTTCAGTCACACCACCGCAACCAGTAAATACCCTCCACATCCTCCAACCAAAAAGTCTTCTAACCCAAACCTCCGCAAAACAGTGTCAGCAGAAATCGACCTTTACGAAATCCTAGAAATCGACCGTTCAGCAACCAAAACCGATGTAAAGAAAGCATACCACAAAGCCGCTCGCGTGCACCACCCGGACAAGGTGCCAGAGTCGGAACGCGCAGCCGCAGACGATCGCTTCAAGGACATCCAACAAGCCTACGAAATCCTCTCCGATGACCAGACCCGCGAAATGTACGATATGCACGGTATGGCTGCCTTTGAGAAGGGTGGTGCAGGAGGTGGTGCTGGCCCAGATCTCGACGATATCCTAGCGCAGATGTTCGGGCAGGGTATGGGAGGTATGGGCGGTATGGGTGGTGGCTTTGAGGGTATGGGAGGTATGCCCGGCATGGGAGGTATGGGAGGCAGAGGACCGAGGAAGAGCAAGAACGAAGTACAAGAGTACGAGGTCAGCTTGGAGGAACTCTACAAGGGCAAGACCACCCGTTTCGCTTCCACCAAGAACGTCATTTGCGGAAACTGCGAAGGAAGCGGCGGCAAGGCAAACGCAAAGCCAAAGAAGTGTGGCACTTGCGACGGCAGAGGTACCTTTCATCCCTCTCTCTCCTACACCATCCCATGCTAACTCACGACACAGGCTCCAAAATCGCACTCCGCCCCGTAGGCCCCGGCCTCGTAACCCAAGAAACCGTCCCCTGCTCCACCTGCTCAGGCCGAGGCTCCTACTTCCCCGACGACAAGAAATGCAAAAAGTGCAAGGGCGCACGCACAACCTCCCAACGCAAAATCCTCGAACTCTACATTCCCCCCGGCTCACGTCAAGGCGATAAAATCGTGCTTGCAGGAGAAGCAGATCAAGTTCCCGACCAAGAACCCGGCGACATCATTTTCGAATTGGTGGAGTCACCGCATGAGGTTTTCCACCGTGCGGGAGCGGATTTGCAGGCAGAGTTGAAGGTGAGCTTGCAGGAGGCGCTTACAGGATTCAACAGAGTGGTGTTGAAGCATCTGGATGGTAGAGGTATTTCTCTGCATGTCAAGCAACCTGCTGGCCGTATTCTTCGTCCTGGAGAGATTCTCAAAATTTCTGGCGAGGGTATGCCTATCAAGCGCTCAGATGCAAAGGGTGACCTATACCTCATCGTGGACGTCATCTTCCCTGAAGACGGCTGGTTGAGGGACGAGGCAACAATCCAGAAGATCAGAGACGTGTTGCCCAAGGCTGGATCAGAGGAAATCACAGCTGAGGAGGTAGATGAGGTCGACTGGGAGGTTATCAAGGACATGGAGGACTTTGGCGCTGGATCTGGAGACCCGAGGGCTGCCGAGTGGGAAGACGATTCCGAGGAGGAGGGCGAGGCTGCCCAGTGTGCCCAGCAATAGATGACGAATGACGAATTGGAAGCGAACAAGACATTGTGCTGTGGGAGAGGATGAAAAGTCATAGAACGATGGCAATATTTCTGGCGTACATAAGGTTTTGAGGCCATGGATGCTCTTTAGATCACTGATATATTGGAACTGCTCTGCTCAAATCTGCTACCACTACATTTCTTCCACCCACTCTGCACCTGTGCTTCTAGCACTATCAGAGCAAGGAAGCACCACTTTCACAACGGCTGGCATATATCTCCCGCTAGACCCATCTTCCATCAAGAACCAATGGATCTCAGTTTCCGCCGGCTCCACGGTGGGTGCGGCGAGTCAGTGGGATTCATTGGTTCTTCTTTTTGCTCGATGGTGTTCAAACCGTCCTCTCGCCATTCGGTTTCGCCCTTGTTCTGTTCAGGAAAAAGATGAGACCTATGAAATCGTTCTCTCATTCTTTTGTGAGGATGATGCTGAGTATGCATTTTGTTCCTGCTTGTAAACTGTCCTCCCTGCTCTCACAGCTTGTAAAGATAAAGATGACTCATTGGTGGTATATATACACCACAAGAAGTGTTTCTGTCATCCTACCAATTGGCACCGCCATTGACCTCATGCCTTACGGCTCTGGGGTGGTGGTGGCGCCAACTGGTAGGAGCATTTGTCTCTTTTTGCTCATGGTTATGTTCAATTCGTCCGCTCGCCGTTCGCTTTCGCCCTAGATCTGTGGTTACAGAATGAGATCTACGAGACCGATCCCTTATGCACTATGCCATACGAGGTTCATGTTGTCATTTGCAACTTGTTGTCTTTGTTCAGGTACTCAGCTTGTCGAAACAATAATTGGCTTGCTTGAGTTGGTGGTATGTATAGTTGCAAGTCAGTCTCCTGCCCATCTCGCCCAGCTCTTGCTGGACTTTGTTCATCAGCTCTACGGTGGATGTAGTAGAGCAGGAGCCGGGTGATATTTTGTTTTGCTTGGTTCGGCTCGTGATTATGTTCAATCCATCGGCTCGCTGTCTTGTTTCGCTCTGAATGTGTATCGTATCCAACTCAGCTTGGGAGGGAGTTTGATGGCCTCAAATGATTTCCAAGTATGAATACAATTTCCAGAGCCCGGTGATGTATACAGCCATACTCATTCCCACCCACTTTCCCGATTCGTCCTCTCAACCTCCGTGCTCATCCTCTCCATCCATCTCCTCACCAAATCCGCATTCTCACCCTTCAGTTTTTCGTTTTCCCTCTCTACAGCATTAAACTGAATGTTCGCAACCAATATATCGTCCTGTACCTCTTCAACAAGCTTTTTCTTTTCCCTGAGCTCTTCATCTCGGTCTTTGAGTTTGCGCTCCAGAGCAGCGAGTTGACGGTGTACGGAGGTGAGTTGTTGGGTCAATGTGCTATTGGAGGTTGTGAGGGTAGTGTTTGTGGTTTGGTAGGTGAGAAGTTGGGTTGCGAGGGTGGAGCGGGCGGCTTGAGTCGTTGTTAGATCTTGACGAAGGCGGGTGATTTCGTCGTTGACATTCTGATCCGAATGACCCGCAGGAGTCACTCCGGGGGTCGCAGAGGTGGGAGCGATGCTTTTGCGGTCGGCCAGACGAGTGTCTGAGTATGTTCAGTGATTTAGTCTATGTGAGGTGGGCAGAGGAGTCAAAGGCATACAGGCATCGATATATGATTTGTTGGTAGATTCGCGTCTATCGCGGACATCCAGAGCCGCGAGGTAGAGCGTGCTCCAGTCGGCCATTTCACATTGTGGTGTTTGTGCTAAGGAAGGTTGATGCAAGACCAGAAGACGAAGTTGGCGATGACGAGCCTGGCATGTGACAGCGCCAAGCCTTGAGCATCAACCCTTCCTTCCTCCTTCTTCTGTCCGTCCACGCATCGTGTATCTCATCATTTGCTCGGACAACAGCAACGTTTAAGGAGATAACATCAATCTTGCATGAGTTTGAAGCATACAGCAGCCACTTCTCTACTGGTCACCGAGAGTGGGCTCTGATGCTCACTGAGCTCTAATAAAGCCTTCCTCCAGGTTTGCCAGTGCTCAGCCATGGTACAGCTTACTGCTTCCTGTAGTCCATGACTTGCACCAGGAACTGCTCTTGGATAGCTTCTAGACTCCTCTAGATTCAGGCTGTGCCGAAGCTGTGTTCCTGCACATTCGAGCCATGCATATACCTCGAATATCAACACATCAAGTCCAGCTCGTCCCGAACATACTAAGTTGATCACCTCGTATCCCCATTCTGCACCTATACCACCTAGGCCACGAATAAACATCTCAGCCTCTGCTTTTCCAATAGCTTCGAAGTGTTGACAAAGCTCGGCTTTCCTGGCATCGGTCCATTTCTCCTTCTCCCATGGTGCTGGACCGTGGAGATGTAGGCGGTTAAGGTCACTCCACATATTGCCAAAGCCAGGCAGCTGAGACCAATCGATACAACCAGTGGGCGGTAATGCCAGCATGGCAGTGAGAAGATCGAGTATCTTCTGGCGATCGTCGGTCAACTCGACCAGTGCGTCAAACAACAGCCCCCACAGTCGGTATAGCTCAGAGGACGGATCTGCTTCCCTAAGAATGGGTGATACGATCCTATGCGCGGCTTCTTGCACATTCAGGTTGCCAGAAAGATAGTCGCATAGAGCTTTCGCCTCTTCGTGGTGGCAGCCGTCGCCTGCTGCTAGAGCGTTGTCATCCGCTGCAGCTTGTGAGTTGATCCAGGCTGTCCGAGATTGCATCTTGTCTGAGAAGTATAGGCCAAGGTATAGAGGACAGATGACTTCCATTTCATTATTGTTACGAGGATCCACAATAGTTTCTGCATGATTACATCACTGCCTAGACTAACTCATACTTGGAGGTTAGATTTAGTATGAACCAAAAGCAAGATCTGAGAAGAGGAAGGAATACCTGGAAAGCTGGAGGGTACAACTCCTACCCTGACCATCTTCTTGTTGTAGCCTACCTACACAATGTCGGCACCATGTCCGGACAGAAAATCGCGTTGCAACAGCTCGAACCCCAACTACAATAAGCGTTGCCGCTTTAGTACTCCGGAGACAATGTTGTATAGCTCAGAGAGCCTTGGGACAAATGTCTTGGGGCACTGAGCTCAGTTGTCGGACTCTATGAGAGCATCGATTTTCCCAACACCAGCTGTAAGAGCTGCTGAGCAGACTACAAAAAATCCCATGGAAGCTCCCGCTATCTGCTTCTATCATGGCGTCTCTGACGAACTGCACGAACGAGTGATAGATAATCTAGAGCTGGGGCCGGAGGCAAACCATCCGGCTTTGTTTGTGTAGGTTCACGGCGCGTCACTTGATAGATAGTTCACCAACTCCGTCTTGGAAGTCATCGTGTTTGTCTTCACTTCTGCAAAACCATACGCGCAAGCAAACTTTCTGTCACTGTGTTCTCACCCCTTCCAGTCTCAGACTTTTCCAAAGCACAACCCCTTCACTTCAGTTCACCTAGACTGTTTACCAAACCCTCTATTTTCACATCCTGTCACCTTCCTCCCAATCCGCGCGGCATTTTTCTGCGCCAATTGTTCACACGCACCCCGGCATTAACTTTCTGCGTCGCTGCGCCGTGACCCGGCATATTCGCGTATCCAAACATTCTCACGACGCATCCTTGACTGATCGTCTCCACCGCTTGACCTGCACCGCCGCAAACGCCTTCTC
Source organism: Aureobasidium sp. EXF-12298 (assembly GCA_024195555.1). Classification (NCBI taxonomy): domain Eukaryota; kingdom Fungi; phylum Ascomycota; class Dothideomycetes; order Dothideales; family Saccotheciaceae; genus Aureobasidium; species Aureobasidium sp. EXF-12298. The sequence continues at coordinate 58,582 of SWBJ01000079.1, read as the reverse complement.
ACTGCCATAACACACCACTTCCTCTATCGTACAAGCCGACACGTGAGACTTTCTTCGATCATTCCATGAACAAAAAGTGCTGACACTAATTCTTGGACAGGATGTCAACCACCGCAAAGCCACCACCACACTTGCTCTCTACGCCCAATGAGGTGCTTGCCAACATATGCACGTACGCTACCAATGGCGATGATTCGAAAAGGTACTGTTGTAACGGAAAGAGCTGGCTCCAAGCTGTCCGTCTCACCTGCAAACAGCTTTACCCTTCAGCTACAATTGAGCTCAGCAAACGATTTCTCACCTGTCTCCCAATCATGGCAGCTCGTGGTAGCCTCGAGACACTACTCAAAATTTGTAAACATCCCTTGATCGGTCCTCAAGTTCGGAAGATTTCAATGTATGGTTGTCGGCTTGATCAGGACCTGCTATCATCTCTGAGGAGAGGTTTGGATTCCAGCCTTCGCGGAGGAGACCTACGAGACATCAGGAAAGCTCGATCACGGTTGCAGGCCTTCCTGGACTTTCTAGAGGACGAAATGGAGCTCGAACAAAACGCGGGTATCTTTTGCCTCCTCGTGAATGCACTCAAAGTAATCCGAGGATACGGACATTCGGTCAGTCTTACCGTTTTTAACTACCCGGATCAATGCCCACAGATGATTGGCTACCAAAACGCCATCGAGCAGATCTCCGAGGATAGGGAAACTCCAATCGAGGACATAATCACACGCGATGGTATTAGATCTTCGTTCAAGATACTTTTTTCTGCAGCAGCCAGGAGTAAATGTTGCGTGGATCGACTTTCGCTAGATGTTCACCGTGCATGGTGCGAGACCGACTTCCCGCATAGGAAGATGGATAATGATTTCTGTCTCAAAACGGAACAAGTCTTCCTCAACGTCAAGGCCTTCGATCTCTCCGTCACCGAAAACTTATTCACAAACGACCTTGATGGTATGGTGAGGAGCTTTCTCTCGCTCACGAAGAACCTGGAGGCTTTGTACCTCTGCTGCGATTCTGACCTCGAGGATAAGGCCAAATCGTTTGGCAGAGCTATCGAGCTACTCCGGTCGGATCGTCTGCAGTATGCTGACCTTAATGGAGGAGTTTGTGCTCAAGCTGACTTGGTGTCATTCTTGAACAGGCACAAGGGTACCTTGAGGGAACTTGACCTTCACCACCTCACACTGGAGGGCTCATGGCAAGAGGTCATAATCTGGATACGGGATACTTGTTCACTCGATGACTTGAGCATGAGGTGGCTGTACGAACATGACAAGGACGGACAAGAAGTAGAATGGACTGACGGGAGTAGACGCCTTAGTAATCTCTCAGATCTGGGCGAATACCTCGAACAGAAGCGCAGAGAGCAGGCAGGCCTCGAGACAGAAGACTGATGTAGGGTGGAAGAAGAGACCGGTCACATTGGTTGCACAATACAACGACAAAATTGTTGCGACGTTCGAGAGGTCAACAGAAGATGGTCCAGGGAAAAGAAGAGCAGGAGCGACAGGAGTTGACACTTGTACATTAGTCCAAGCATAAACCAAGCAAATCACAGAGGTCGCTCGAGAATCCCTTTGTCTTTTTTTCCGTCGTGTTGTTGTATCTTCACTTGACCATCTCGCACCTTCCTTGAAGCACCTTTCCTATTTCACTTTTTCCTTCCCAAAGCTAACGTAGCTCAACCGCCTCACTTTTGTTTCATCACCCGCAACACTTCTTCCCGGAAGCTTGCCCCTCGTTTGCACTTCGTTTGTTACAACTCATCTCATCCTATCAACCAAACTCGTTGTGATCATCTCACAAACTTTCTAACACCTCTGTGCGCATCAAAAGCGCTGCTTCCCTCTTGGCTCTGTACATCACTGCCTGAGAACTGTCCGCACTCTATTGCGGCAAGCGCTAGCCTACTTGACGCACAAATTTACGACTTTCTCGATTCTGTCCAACGCAAAACCTGACAATCAAGTTACCTGCGCACTCCGACACGTACGATCTTACATCTATCTTGCCAATGACTCTGCTGATCAACTTTTAGCATGTCAACGATCCAAAATCCCCCTCCCGACTTGCTCTCGCTACCAAACGAGCTTCTTGCAAAGATTTGCGTCTATGCCGTCGATGAAGAACCATCCATGCGCGGCAAAGATTGGCTGCGAGCAGTCCGCCTCACCTGCAAGCTGCTCTACACCCCAGCAACCAAGGAGCTTGCGAAGCGGTTCTTTACGAGTCCCGACGTGATGATGTCCAGACACAGCCTACAGAGACTGGTCGCCCTGTGCAAGCATGATCTCATTGGGCCATACGTCCGGGAAATCGTCTTCTATCCTTATCGACTGGACAATGAGTCTTTTGGTAGGATCCAAACCAAAATGAGCTCCCTAATCATCACGGCAGATCACGAGGGTATTGCGGAGGCTAAGAGACATGTTGAATGTTACTTCGCAAGAGTTCAGGAAGACATAGTCTTGAAAACTTCGGGCGATGCTAAGATGCTCTTCAAGGAAGCGTTTGGTGCGCTTCGAAAGTACCAGAATCGCATAAAGCTAGTTGCAACGACAAAGACGACAACCGAGTCAGTCAAGGTGTTTTCTGGCCACACCGAATGGAGAAGTTACAGACCTCGTATTGGAGAGTTTCTCTCCTTCTCGAAGATTGCGTTTGTCGACGGCGGCGGCACGACGTCTATCTTGCCGATATTCGAAGCCGCTTACGCAGCTGGCAGTCAGATACACGCTTTCAAACTGAGACTGGACACTATGGAAGATAACGTACCTGTCCATCTATCTGTTCACAGTATCCAGGCTCTCTCCCGCTTGCAAATGCTTGAAATCGATATCGATGGACTTCACACAACCCGTACAATCAACAGGACCCTGATCAAGGTTATCTCTATCGCCACGAGACTTGCGATAGTCGCCTTCTCCTCCGGATCTGTGCATACTAAGAGGTTCTGGACTTTAGCTTCCTACATGTCTGACATGACCAGAGCATTGGACTCACACGCTCTCCGCCAGATGTGGTTGAGAAAGACCGTAGTGGAGTGCGAGAGTCTTTTGATGATGCTCAGAAAGCACAGCAGCACATTGAAAGAATTGACGATATACAACGTCTTCTTGCTTGGATACTGGCACGAGATCCTTCCGTGCATCAGGGATGAACTTCACTTGGACAAACTTGTCCTGATCAACCTCGCCACCATTGACAAATTCAAATTTCGGGGCGATTTTGAGAATGCAGAAGTTGACTACGTACTCGACGGTAGTGTTGAATTGTACGGACATGAAAAGGTGACATCTGGTATAGATGAAGTGCTCTTCAAATGGAACAGAGAGAAGGTAGATCCAGACTACGATCTGAGCTGGGGAAATGCTGATGATGTGGGCCACTTAGCTTATCCTGAGGACTGAGAAGAAATAACACGACGCATTGCAGAGGAAGAGTGGATGAATGTGGGAAAGCAGGATGGGACTTGCGCAACAGCCGTACGAGGGAGGAAATGGAGGTCGCTTGCGTTTTTCGGGTTCTTCCTTTCCATACAAAGCAAAATCAAAGTTTTCCACTCTATGCTTCTCATAGTTGTAACAAACAAGAGAATCATCTCGGAACCAACAGATATGCTCGCGTGCCAGGAAATATATTGTGTGAAGCTGAGGAAACATACTTTGGTCCTGGAAATACTAGCAAATATACTTCTGACCTGGAATCCTCCGAGACAGCTCTGTATTGGAATACTGTTCTGGCATCAGATGCAAGGAGTCAAACTCAAATGTTCGTCTTGCTTGGTTGGTTGCTCGAAAGTTTTTGCTGATTTTATGCGGCGGGAGATGATATTTATTTCTCTGTGTACCATGTCACGAAGACTTCTAAACACCTGCTTACAGCTCCAGAGGGTCACTTCCAAGGAACCCGGATTGCTGTTTGCAGTCTCCAAATCTTCTCGTCACTGAACTGATTGTTACTCGGCCATCTAGCCTTGATTATTCATTCACATACTTTCTCAACCAAAGACGATTTGAGAAAGAGCTTGAACAGTGAGATAAGCATGAACTCGTAATGAATACTGCTCCATCGCTCGAATATAACGAACGACTTCCCAACCACACGAGTGACAGACTGCGGCGTTCCGTAAATCGGACACTCACTAATCCTCAGCGCCTTCTCATTTCGTGCTTCTGGTAGCTTCACCACCTTCCTTCCGTTTCGTCTTCCCCTCCCTTCGCTGACTGACTCTGTATCTAGTCTCCTTTCTCCACAGCTCATCTCAACCACAACATCACACAACACATCAGTACTCTTCATCTGATATTTACTTGAACCATTCGTATCCTTCCTTCGTCTATCACTCAAGATGTCCCAACTCAACCTGAGCCAGCTGGAGTCTCGCGTCTCCAAAGGACCACCCCCGTAAGCTCAACATCGCGGAAGCTCAATAATCTCGCATACTAATGACCCATTCTCAAAGGTCTAACTCGGCTATGACACCCGCTGCTGGTCTTCTTGCATGCTCCAACGAAGTGCTCACCATGATCTTCAACAACCCGAGCTTGAGCAAGAAAGACATCAAATCCCTACGCCTCACTTCCAAGGAGCTCTCTCCAGCCGCGACAAGAAAGTTTGCGAGGCGCTACCTCACCGAACCATTTTTCATACTGTCCAGATACAGCTTGCAGTCACTGGTCAATATCTGCAAACATCCAGTCTTCGGCCCTCAGATCCGCTCTATCGGCTTCCTGGCCGCCACGATGCACACCAAAGGCCTTAGCGACCGTACTGCCCGGCTAAGCTACTATGAGCCAGGCCCTACGGCAGTCGAAGAGGTGGCAGATCGCTATACCGAGATCAGTGACTACGCGAAGCTATGCAAGGATCAACTTCAGCTGTCAGCCTCGGGGGACACGGAAAAGCTTCTTCTCAATGCTTTGGAAGCAGTCCGCCATCCAATCTCAATCACAGTCACTGATGATCCGGAGTCTGTAGACCCTGATGGAGTTATTGGTCTCCCAGTCACAATCTGCCGCCATGATGAGATATCGGGCAGGTATGTCGCGAAGATATCAGAATTCAACTCGAAGATGAGCAGCTTCTTCACATTGCTCCAGAAGACAATCACTGGACTGACATCTAGAGATCTTATGCTGCTGACTGGCCTAAAGGTCAACATCAGGCGTCGTTCTCAGGCCGTGGTATCCACCTCAAGCCCTGATTGCATTGTGATCGAGCGATTCAAGAGTGTATACTCTGATCTTCCAACCCTTCACCTTGACTTCAATCTCGAAGCTTTGCGATGCTCAGTGACTTTCAAGGCTCTGGAAGACCTGTTCAAAGCAGCGCCCAAGCTACAGATGTTCGCATTCACGACAAGCTGCACAGGCAAAAGAGCTGTTGCTATGAGCACTCTAGAGCGTGTTGCCAAGATCTTCGAGCTCGAGACTGCGTTCAAGCTCAAAGCGCTCGTACTAGACAGCGTACCATGTACATTGGAAACTTTTCTGATGCTCATGAAGAGACACAAGCAGACGTTGGTGGATATCAAGCTCTCCAGAGTCACGCTGCTTGGAGGCTGGAAACCTTGCCTGTCAATGATGCGCAAGGACCTCGATCTGCAGAACTTGCATCTCAACCTTCCGCAGATCGTCAGTCGTAACAACGTTACGAACAGAGGTGTCTTCGTGGTTACAGGATTCAGATGGGGCAATGGCACGGTAATATCTCACAACTTTAAGGGCCAGGAGAGCATACACGCCGGACTGGACCGCATGATTCTTTGCGCTCCTGCCGCATAAGCCGACAGACATGATCACAATCGAAAAACCATGAGACGTGCAGGACAATACAAATGGAGAGAACGAGAGCGACCTAGGAGAAGATGAGATCTACCTGGACGGAGCATTGGCCATCGAGATTGCTATGGCCAAACAACAAGTCAACAAGCAACTGGGAGTAAGAGAGGCATGGAGGAGCTTCCAGGGGACATCATGGTCCAAAGAGAGAAGAAGTGTCATTGCACAGGCAACGAACCAGACAGTCGATTTCTGAAAACGGCGAGGGGAAAAACGGGCTTCCAGACCATTGCATCAACCTATCCCTGTATACTAGATCATTAGGTAACAATCAGCCTTTCATTCATTGGACAAACACATTTATCATAAGAAAAAGCTGCAACCGTCAAAGCAGTCTTACAGGTTTGTCTCGAATGTTCTGCAAATCGTGTCAGTATCGTGGTAGTTGTCTCAACCGCTGTCGCCTAGTCTTTCAAAACTACAGATCTCCACAAATCGTTCTTGACTAACTCGATGATTATATCAGTGTTGCAGTGTTGTATTTCGTCGCTCTTACATGCTTTGTGTGGAAGTAAATACGAGAATGTTTGCAACACGTTCTTTCCCAGCTCGAACAAAGATGTATTGATCTTGCTTCAATGTTCTTTCTTTCTTACCTTTCTTTTTTCCTGATCCAAGACCTGCTTATTGTTATCAAACTTCCAGTACCATCTTTCATCGTCTTGGATAGCCATTGGTCATGTCTAGGAGCTTTTGTCTGCTTTGAATTGTAGACTAGGATTTCCTAGAACCTACAGTCGCTGGCAGCCTGTGGACGGAGTAATACTTCAATCGCAGTCGGCCTCATTTTCCGCCAAACCTGTCAGGACCAACTTCAGCATCGTACCCTTACTTCCTTCAATCATGCGCCCAGCCCTTCTAAGAAGGACCGATCCGCTATCGAGGGAGCCAGTGGTCTCAATTCTAGCCGAAGAGTTTGATTCACCGTGGATGCCCGGTGAAAATCTGGCGTAAGTTCTCTGCTGTGCTTGCTGTTTCCTCAGCACAAAGTCTGACCTTCTCTTCTTTTCAGCGAATCGCCGGATTCAAGCTCAGACATAAGCACAGCCAACAGTCCACGCCTTCGCCCAGTGTCTGAAGAAACTTTGCCGTAAGTCATGAGGTGAACTTCCCACCGAGACCAACGCTGACCTGATGTACTTCGCCAGGAGAAACTTAAATATCGATCTACCTATGATCACCGTCGATGGTCTGCGCTTGCTCGCACTGCCCAATGAGATCCTGGCTACGATCTGCGCCGACAATGACCTATCAGTAAACGACCTGGCTGCCATGCGACTTACCAACAAGGAACTCCATGCTGTCGCAACTCAGGAATTTGCTCAACGATACTTCCAGAATCCTTTCGTTATGATGTTGAAAGACAGTCTCGAAACATTGGTGAAAATCTGTAAACATCCTGTCTTTGGACCACAAGTCCGGAAGATTCAACTGCTCAACAACTTCTTCTACCCCGGAAATCTGGTTTTCTTCGCGCAAGAGATGAAAGATGCATACCGTCCCACAGGAACAACAAGACTATTGACAAGAAGAAAACGACTGCAGCGTTTCATAGATCTGGTCGCTGACCAGTATGTTCTTCTCCGGTCTGGTGCTGGACTCAAGATATTGGAAGAGGCTTTTGGAACTCTTGGAGAACAAGGCGGGTCAGTCGCTGTTGCTTCGCAGGAGTTCGAATTGTCTTCTCCACCGATAGGTTGGTTACGCATCGCCGAGGACCTCCGCAACGACAGGATTGGCTGTATCTTGGGTGAGCCTGAAGTAATGTCAACAACGAGTATTCTGCTCGAAGCAGCGCAAGCAGCTGCATGCTCTGTACATAAGCTTGAGGTCGGAGTGGACTTCTTCAAAGTAGAGAATTTCAGAGAGCAACTTGGCCTTCACGTTTTTGATGAGTCGCTCTTGCTCGGCTTGCAGGAGTTTACCTTTCACTTCCAATGGCAGAACAGAGATAGACACCAAAACTTACTCGCAGAACGGCATCTTGTGTCTCTTCTAGAACTGCTGCCGAAGGATCTCAAGACTTTAGTGGTGTCTTCGGATGCAGAACTTTTGAAGGACTATCCTGAAGCTTTCGCGCTCTACGAGCCGCCATACATGGAACTACGCCGTGATCTTCTCACAACCATGCAACCCACTGCTCTCGAGGTCATCTACCTGAGCAGAATGTTGTTGTACCAGGACGATCTGCTGCCATTTCTGAACGCTCACAGGTGTTCTCTGAAAAAGTTGGTTCTTGATAGAGTATACCTTCTTGGAGATTGGGAGCGAGTACTGTCTCGCATCGCTGACAATCTTCCTTCTCTCGAGTATTTTGGTCTCAGAAAAGCACGAACAGCCAGCGAATATCGTCACCCCTGGTACAACGGATTTGCAGCCAAGATAGAGCATTGGTTCTTTGAGAGCGTCGAATTCAAAAACAGAGAGGGGATGTGTCAGGAAATCAAAATGTTCATCGAGTTGCAGGAGGCAGAGAAACAAGCCAAACAGGCTCACGAGCAAGCTCTGAAGCAAGCACGAGAACAGCGTCAGGCAGGACGGAGGATCGCTAAGACCAACCCACCGCGTCGCTCAAAGCGTATTGCGGAGAACAAGTCATCAGAGAACCAGAAGCAGGAGGGTTAAATAGCGAAAGCAGACTTGTGGTGGTCGGGATGTCCTCAGCAGTTTTCTCCATTCGAGCAATGTTCAACTAGACTTATGAATTAGGCAGTATGAAATAGCATATCAGTTGAAGTCTTCATTTTCACTGAAAGCCGTATATCGTTTTCGACTATACTTACCTGCGGCAGGTACCTCGAAAATGAGGTCAGCCGCCAAGTCAACGAGGCTTGACAAGAAACATGACTCTCCATAAACGTACCAAGAGTCCAAGACCTGCACGTTTGCCAGCCGCGGCGCCCGCACTTGCCCGCAAGCAACGCCTCCATGAGTCTTGCCTAAATGACAAGAGTTCGGCCACCAAAGCTTGCCGAAACTACATCTTCGTCCATCGTTAGTCTTGAAGATGCGACTTGAGACCAATGTTCTGAGAGAACCTTTGCGGAAAAGACAAGGAAGCAACTGCCGTGAAGAAGGAGAGGTGGAAATAAACTTCTAGCCACTTATTGCTGCGAGGCTCATGTGATGCGGAGGTTGTATGATGATCGGGGTTCTCACCGTCGACCAACTCCGTACCCCACACCGGGGTAGAACGGCGAGTTGTGCGATGGCTGTTTTGGTTTCGCTCGTTGGAAAGTCTGCTTGGCTGATTCAAGTCACTTTCCTGTTGGTTCTCTGAGTTCAGATTGGGTGTGAAGTTCTTCGGCGCATGAACACGGACATGGTTGCGATTCGCTCAGTAATTGCCGGCTGACTTGTGGGAGATCTGGCCAGGCCAGGTTGCCCAAGGATGTATCAAAACCACCGAAGATACAACGAAACGATTGGAGTGGCCTAGGGCGACACTCAACCCCCTCTTCCGAAAAGCAAGGAACAGGTTTGGAACGAAGGGAAAAGGCGCGTGTCACGCTAAGGATCCTCCTCGTGCAACCCCGCGGTACAATACTCTAACCCCAGATCTGCTCAATTGTGGGTCCATTCGGTCGGTTCGGTCTGCTCATTTGCGGGGATATCCAACGGCTTCACGGGCTTTCTGAAGCTAGTGTCTTGGTCTAGGTCTGGGCAGAAGCGCCACGGCCACGCTGAGGTTGCATATATAACCGCTGTGGGATGCATGTTGTTTCTTTGCTGTTCATCGCTGGATATCAGTGGTTACTTCTCTCTTCATACCATTCATCTTTTCGCCCGCCATGGCGACCCATACCCATCGTGATATACTGGACGAGAAGGCTTACGCCAAGCATGAGGAGTTCCTGGATGGCATGCCTAATGAGCCCAATGTTTTGACTCCTGACGAATTGGAGGTCGAGAAGAAGTTGCGTCGAAAGATCGATTTTCTGATCATGCCTCTGGTTGTTTTGGTATACTTGATGAACTACATCGATCGGTAAGCTCTCGTCATTTGCATGTTTTGTTTCCAGAGGACTCACAATGAAACAGTAACAACTATGCAGCCGCTCGTCTGCAGGGTCTCGAAAAGGATCTCGGTCTTGTAGGAGACCAGTATCAGATCGGTCTCTCGCTCTTCTTTTGTTCTTATATCCTTGCTCAGTTGCCTAGCAACCTCGCTTTGAACTATTGTGGACGCCCCTCTTGGTACCTTGGGTTCTTCATTATCGCTTGGGGACTGGTGTCGACAGTGACTAGCCAAGTCCAAAACTTCGCTGGAATCCTCGTGTGTCGCGTGGTTCTAGGCTTCACCGAAGCGCCGTTCTTCCCAGGGTGAGTTTGTCGAATCGTGTTTGCCAAAGATTCGAAGAAGCTGACGTTTATCAAGTATTCTCTTCTATCTCTCGAAGTGGTACACCAAGAAGGAATTGAACTTGAGAATGTCCTTGTTCTATGCTGGCTCGTTGCTCAGTGGTGCATTCGGCAGTTTGATCGCGGCCGGTATTCTGAGAGGGCTTAACGGCCACAATGGAATGGGCGCCTGGCAGTGGTAAGTGACTCGAGCAAGTAATCAAGCTCTGGAGCTGACAAGACGACCAGGCTTTACATCATTGAAGGTGTTATCACCGTCGGCGTTGGCATCATCGTCGTCCTGTTTTTGCCCGACTTCCCAGAGACCTGGAAAGCCCTGTCCCCCGAGATGAGACACGTCGCCATCAAGCGCCTTTCTCTCGATGCTGCCGAAGCCGATCAGGATGAAGAAGGTGGTATGTCGCAGCTGAAGGGAATGAAGATGGCATTCGCAGATCCCAAGACATACCTTCTCGCTCTGATGTACTTCTGCATCACCGGTGCCGCTGGTTTCCAAAACTTCTTCCCTACCTTGACAAGATCTCTGGGATACGGTCCCTTCATCTCTTTGTTGCTGGTTGCACCTCCATACATCTTCATGGTTTTCTGGTCGCTGTTCCACTCCTGGATGTCCGATAAGAGGTCCAACCGTTTCTACTTCTTCGTCTACCCAATTCCGTTGGCAATCATCGGTATGGTGATTTTCATGACTACCACGGGTTTCGGTCCTCGTTACTTCTCTTTCTTCTTGATGATGTTCGTCTTCACCATCAATGGAACACAATTCGCATGGATTTCAAGCTCGATTCCCAGACCACCTGCCAAGCGCGCTGCCGCTCTGGCCATCATGAACGCACTTGGAAACTCAACTTCCATCTGGACCTCATTCACCTACCGTCCCGGAGACAAGCCATACTACCGCCCTGGTCTCGGTATTGCGGCTGGCTTGTTGGTTGGCGCCTTCTTCCTTGCTTGCACCCTGCGCTGGTACTTGCAAAGACAAAACAAGGCACTCGAGGAGTTGGAGAACGAAGGCTCGAATCTATCGCCAGAGCGTTTGAGAGCGTTGATGAAGAGAGCCGAGGTCCATGATCTTTCGATGATGCAGAAAGGCTTCCGTTATCTGGTATGAGTATTGGGGGGTGCGACGTTTGACGACCGTAACGAAATATAAGCAATCAGCATATTGTTGTTCTAGCACCATAAGTCTCCGAGTTCTTCGAGTTGTGATGATGGTGATGTCGATATTAGTGTTGATGTGTCAATGTTGACTGTCAACAATTCGAATTCCGGGTTTGTGAAAGAGCATCAACGAGCAGAGCCATCGCGTGTCGGGCGAAGATGCACCGAAGAAGCCGAAGATACCCCGCACCGTAACACTTCCTTTCCATTTGCTGATGGTTCTCTCAACCATAACAAAATGTAGACCACCTTCTCATTGCCAGCATCATGGCCAGAATCAAGGTCTCACGACCTTTGATCGAACATCACAACTATGGCGATGCCGATTCAACCCTGCCTATCTACACTGGACATCGCCAACCTCGACTTTCTTGGCGCTTCGAAGCCACTGATGACACCCTGACAGGTTGGCAACAGACTCACTACACCATCAAGACATCTGCATGGGGTCAGCCGCATCCAGAAATATCCGTTGAGAGTTCAGATTCAGTGCTTGTCCCTTGGCCTGGAAATCCCTTCGCCTTGGACAGCAGCTGCAGAGTAAAAGTTCGTGTAGATGGAAAAGATGAGCACGGTGACATCGTGAGTTCACTTTGGTCAGATGAAACCACGGTGAAGTTCGTGCCTTCGCAGGAACAACTTTCTGCAAACTTTATTGGTTCGGCTCAACCTCAGCCTGACGGTTCACTCCGACCTCTACGCTTCCGCAAATCTTTCAACGTGCCTGAGTACGACTGCATCGTGGACAAGGCAAAGTTGTACGTCACCGCATATGGTGTCTACCAGGTATTCATCAATGGTAAGCGAGTTGGCAATGATCAGATGGCGCCCGGCTGGACAAGCTATACACATCGTCACCTCTATCAAACTCACAATGTCCGAGATCTCTTGAGACCGGGACGCAACGTCATCGGCATTGAGGTCGCCGAAGGATGGTACGCTGGTCGACTCGGCTGGGCTGGACAGCGACAGCTCTATGGTACAGTCCTTGGAGTATTCGCTGAGCTACAAGTGGTCGCAACTGAGAGACAAGGTGCTATCACGATCATAACGGACGACACATGGGAATGCGGGTACGGCCCGCTGACTACTAGCGACATATATGATGGCGAGACCTTTTCCCAGGAGGACGAACAGACTGGCTGGAACGACGAATTTGACTATGAGAAGCCAGGCCGGTGGATGTCAACAAAATTACTGCCACCCACTCAAGCTGAAATGCTCCCATCCGAAGTTCCACCCGTTAAAGTGACCGAGCACATCAGACCCTCACAGATCTTCGCTAGCAAAACTGGCAAGAATATCATCGATTTTGGACAGAACGTCGTCGGTAAGCTGCTTGTCAAGAACCTCGTGAAGCCACCAGGTCAGGAGATTGTATTCCGTCATGCCGAGGTGCTTGAAGACGACGAGCTTGGAGTGCGCCCTCTACGAAGCGCTGTGGCCAAAGATACCATTATTCCAAATGGAGAAGCAATTGAGAACTGGTCACCGCAGCATACTTTTCATGGTTTCCGATATGTGGAGGTCAGCGGCTGGTCTCCCTCAGACGAACAATGTCCATTGACACTGGAAAGTATCGAAGCACTTGTCATGCATACAGATATGAAACGCACTGGATGGTTCTCCTGCTCGGATCCGCTCGTCAACAAACTGCATGAGAACACCGTGTGGAGTATGCGTGGGAACTTCTTGTCAATTCCAACGGATTGCCCGCAAAGAGATGAACGTTTAGGTTGGACCGGTGATATTCAAGTATTCGGTCCATCGGCAAATTTTCTGTTCGATACTGGTGCTATGCTCAGTCACTGGCTCAAGGATGTGGCTAGCGAACAAAAGGATAACAATGGAATTCCACCATTCGTAGTGCCCAATATCCTTGATTCTGACACAGGAGACAATTCTTGGGGCAAGTTTCCTCAAGCAGTGTGGGACGATGTGGTCATTTTACTACCGTGGTCTCTATATCGTGCTTTTGGAGATATCAACATTCTCAAGCGTCAATATCCGAGCATGCAGATGTGGCTTGAACGAGGTGTCAGGAGGGGCGCTGACGGTCTTTGGGATCCTTCTTTCCATCAACTTGGTGACTGGCTAGATCCAAGCGCGCCACCCAACAGACCCGGCGAGGCAAAAACTGACGGCACCTTCGTCGCAGATGCCTATCTTGTACATGTTACCCACCTTATGAGTATCATCAGCGAAGAACTTGGACACAAGGGAGAAGCTGCCAAGTACGTTGTCGAACACAAGAAGTTGAAGAAGGCATTTGGCAGGAAATACATTACCATTGAAGGACTTCCTGTCGCAGACACTCAGACCGGGCTGGCCTTGACGATCATGTTCGATCTGTTCAAGACTCCCGAACAAGCAAAGGTAGCAGCGGCAAGATTGGGAAGAGCAGTCAAGCTGGCAAACTTCAAAGTAGCCACCGGCTTCGTCGGAACTCCAATTGTGACACATGCTTTGTCTTCGGTCGGTCTCCAGAATCTCGCCTATCGTATGCTCTTCGAGGAAGAATGTCCTTCTTGGCTCTATCCAATCACTATGGGGGCTACAACTATCTGGGAGCGCTGGAATAGCATGCTGCCGGATGGTAGCATCAACCCAGGAGAGATGACCAGCTTCAATCACTATGCTCTAGGCTCGATTGTACAATGGTTACACGAAGTCGTTGGTGGTATCAGCCCACTTGAGCCCGGTTGGAAGCACTCGCTCATTAGACCTGTACCCGGTGGATCACTCACACATGCGGAGGTCAAACACGATACGCCTTATGGCATGCTGAGTTGCAAGTGGTCTATCGATGATGGGCAATTTATGCTTTCCATAACAGTGCCCCCAAACACGACTGCGGAAGTTGTCATGCCTGACAAACAAGCAAGTCCAACCTTGGGCGAGGAGGAACAAGGCTTCGAAGTTGGATCTGGACGTTATGAGTTCTCGTGTGCTTATGAGCCTGAGAAGTGGAAACCTGAAGCTATTCCTATTCCATTCTACACGCCAGTCAAGAAGCAGCTATGGTCATGAGATGGAAGGTACTTAATTCACTCTTTCCATTGATCCGCTCAACTCGTCGATCCTGTTGCCCCGCTCTGGACTCACAATGCTTTTGGTCTTTTTCTACACCAAGTTCACCAAGGCACCCTGAACTATATCATGTGTTTGGCTAAGCTATCGTCGCAACGCAAAGATATACGGACACGAGGATCCTCAACATCTTAATCTGCCTAGTCCTCGAATTCATGGATAGAAACCTTAGAGCACACGTATCGAAGCATAGCTTACAACCCCTCGGCATCTCAGATGACAGGACTTGGTAGGTAAGTGAGTAGGTCTGGTTAGGGGGAGGGTGGAGGGTCTGGTAATCATTCCATTAGCTAGGACTCGCGAATGCTAAGCACTACTCACTTACCACCGCAACGATGGAGCTACCCGTGAGCCCCGGACTCATTTATCTTTCCAGTCGATCGATACACATCAATGATAGTTGCGCAGTCGATTCATCTGGTCGTTTAATTCTGGCTGACACGTGCTTGTTCTGGGAATGAGCGGAGTGTTTCAACGCGAGAGCTCATAAACTGGTTCGACACTTCTCTGCAGACAGAAATCGTTGCAGAGAATGTGCGTACCTGGAGTACCAGACAGAAAAGCACCTGCCATACGGACTTGTGATGTATCGACACACTTTGCAGCAGCGCCAACTCCATATCAACGTCGAGCGTGCTTAGATCGCACACTAAGTAGAGTGATGACGATATAGCCCCGAGGCCAGAGTCAAATGGATGACATACTTCGTGAAACCTGGGCTACGAACGAAGCAACGACACATATAGCAAGACGGACGTATACGAGCTGTATGGACACAGCTGCACATACATCTCGTCCTCGGCGAGGCTGAGAGAGATAACAAACAGGACTTTGCTAAGGATATCAAGCGAGATTCTCGATGGAGACAAACGTGAGCCAGAACCATCGAGCCTGATGACTATCTCCTTGGGCGTGAATACTCGAAGCACTTATCACGCGGGGCCCCAAAGAGTGATGCTCTCAATGTTACAAACAACAGTATCCGCTTGCACAGTCGACTGAACACCGGTAATGCTGACATTTGTTGCACCGTTGTAATTCCAAGGATACTCGGTGCAGAATCCAGTGTCGCTGCCAGTAGCAATCTGTATCGCTGTCAGTGCGACGCTCCGCTCAGCGCATCATACGACTCACCAGGACGACATCCTCGAAGATTACTGGGCCGAAATCCCAGGTTCCGTAGAGCTCAGCTGCAAATGGGGCATCGTTCATTGTCTTGTCGGCGATCGGGAACGAATTTGTCGCAACCGCTTCACCGCAATTTTTGTCTATCACGCTGACCCATTCGGTTCTGTTCAGATCCCGAGTGTTGTTGAAGAACAAGACGTCACCTTCTATAGCGCTGAAGCCGCCTCCCCAAGAAAGACCTGTAGACGTGTCAATCAAATGGCTAAATGCCAGGCAGGATTGACTTACTCGGGTTCGAGCAACACCATCCACTGCCAAACCACCAACCTCCGGATCTACCGTCAAGCACGTTCTGGTATACACCCGAGTTGTCCGTCGTCTGCAGTCCTGGCCAAAGGTAGTTTGTCGCCGCCTCGTGGATTGCGGGAACAATCATGTTGCCAGATTGAGAGATGAATTCTTGTCCATCTGGTGTCGTGAATGCGACAAAATGCCAGTCTTGAGCGTGTGTGTAGGTAAATAAGAGGAGTGTCAGAAAAGCAGTGTACATGATGGAACCGCCAGCGGGCGACATTCTTAAACAGATGTTGGAACAGGGTGCAAGAAATGCAGAACGCGACGATAATAGTTCTGGTCGAGACGTGTTACAAAAGAAACGCAGTAGAGAGTAAGTCGCTCCGACTTAGATACATATGATCTCTTTGAACGGGCCAGACTCTATTGCCTCTTTGCCATAGCTCTCGTATACAACGATTTATCGAACGTCATGTATAACGATCATCTGCTTCGCAACGGTTGTCGAGTCGCAGCACCAAAATTTCGGTAGAACTCAGCCACCGTTGATTTGCCCTGATTCGTTTTTACAAGTCTTCCGTTACTTGAGAAGAGCCGGGTGTACTATCTTTCCAGTGATTGAAATCCTTGTCTTAGAATCTTGCCCAATGTGTACAACTCATTCAATTATACTTGATCGATACGAGAAACATCGCTATGACATTGCTGAAGCATGGAGAACTCGTACAAATCCGGCTGAAGAGTTGCAGAGCAGACACTCTGTGGAGTGAGGACAGCAGATGCGACGTGATCCAGCGGATTCCAGCCTCCTCTCTCCCTCCACACGAGTCTTCTATTCTGCCGTGATTCGTCTTGACCAGGACTCTTTGATGTTGACGAAGATGACGTGTGATCTGGAGCAGAAGAGATAGTCGACACGCTTGTGCAAATCGTCGTCGAGGTCATGAAAAGCATATCATATAACATAGGATTGTGGTGGCATTACGTCTGAGATGATAGTAGGGTTCGGCCTGAAAGGCGGCTCGGCCGAATTAGACTTTGTCTCGTATTTACGAATCGACCCCTATCCTGAATTTCTGAGAGCGATGTTATCGCTCAGTAGCCAAAGCAAACCCCCCTACAGGATATGGATTAGCGCTTTAGCACCGCGTTGGATGTGCTCAGGTCCCTGCGGAACCAGAACAGGAAATTCGATTTCGTATTTCTCGACGTGGACTGGTTGAGTCAACATCGAGACGTTGACACGACGATCAGTGCCTTGAGGCAAGGCAGCGTTGTATATGTGGGCAATGTAGCGTGGACGATTAGTATAGGCCATAGCGCGAGGATATCATCCGTCAGCGTGTTCGTTACGCTGCGCCAGAGAGCGAGACTCTTCCAGACTTTGTATGAGATTATCTTTGCATCCAAAACCCTAGAACAAAAGAGGCTAGTGACGCCGAGTACAGTCGACGACATGTCTTCTTCTAGGTATTCCTTGCTGTGAATCAAGACGTCGCGACACGGAAAAACCTTCCGGTCTATCCATGATGATGGGAGACGACTGCAACAGACATCGAAGACGTGATTGAGACCGGGTCCGTGATCCTGTCTGATTTAATGATTTCGAAGTCAAGGCAAAGAAATGTTTGTCGAAGTGTTGAGAACCTGATTAGAAGAACAAATAAGAACTGATTTGACAGGTCCAGTCAAGGTGTATCTGGGCTGCTTTTTCTTCCGATGCTTGGTACGGTGTTCAAGCTGTCGCTGCTGGTACTCCCACTGGCTTTGTCCAGACCTTCAGCAATCTGGCCGCTTTCTACTCTGCTGATCAGCATCTGGGCTTCACTCTCTTGAACACCTACGATGATCCTACTTACGGTTCCAAGTGCTCTGCCATCTCTGGCTGCAACAGCTTCAACATCTATTTCGAGGGAGACTTCCAGTACGATCCATCAGTCGTAGCTTGTAACAACCCTGCTAGCACCAATGCGGCAATACTTGCTCTGATAAGAGAGTGGATAGGCACTGACTCAATCAACCGGCCCTCACATGCAATACCTTTGCCATCAGCGGCGGCTTTACGGCCCTGCGCCGATTCGTCTATCAGCCTGATCAGCTCTTATGGATCGCTCTTCGCTAAAAACAAAGTCAGCTACTCTTTTGTTGGTCTGCACTCCATCTTCATAGTCGCTATCACTATGCTGTACACTCTCAGGGCAAGCTCTCTCGTCCGACAAGAACTCACCAGAGCCGTGACCGAGATCAACATCGATTCTTGTCTCAGCCTGATTTGGGGCGTGTCTGGAGGCTGCAGGATAGGCAGAAGATGCTCAAAAATCGTCAGTAGACTCGGAGCGGCCGCTTTAGCCTTGTATGATCGGGCAGATACTCTCAATGGTCAACTGGATAGGCCTGGATTGCTCTGGTGATGTGAATTGGACTGGGACCTCGAGCGCGGCAGATGTCGTAAAGGTGGTTGAGCCGAGAGCAGAGGTTCCACAAGCAAAAAGCTGAGTGCTTGTTAGTATACTGGACCTCAAAATCAAGATCGGATGGAACACGAACAGAAAATTCCAAGTCGCGGTGTTCGTTTACGTCGCGGAAGCTGCCGTCAATGACCACGCCTTGAGCGTCTAGATACTTTGCACGAGTGCTCACCAGTCCTCCCCAACACGCAGCAAAGTAATTGGCAGGTTGCAAAACGAAAACAACGGAGTCCTTCTTGACAGCGTCGGCAGAATGTTGTGATGGCTTAGGTGCGCTCTTGTCATCTGCATCAACCATCTTTACGGGGAAAACTGGACCAGAGATCTTTCTTGTACTTGCTTGTTGGTACGGGGAGAACATTTTGAGGCCATGCAGGTACCCGCCGTGTCTGATGTTCAATTTGACGAGTGCATCGCCGATCTGGATCATGATAGGACATGCGAGAGCGTTGTGGAGCAAGCCGCGGCAAGACTGACATCGCAGGAAGTAAAACGCTTGAGCGCATTCAATACAGAGGTGTGTACCGCAGACATCTTGACAACAGTGTGTTGACCTCACTTGATCAATCGCATCCAAAGAGACCAGAGATCATCCTGGGTCTTGTTGTTCGCAGTCATCGTCATCATTTTCTACCGAGCTATGCAGATTATCGCAGTAGAAATGCACCGGAACGCTCCGCGAAGTTTCCCAGCATACCACCAGATGATGCTCATGAGTGCTAGGCTCATCCGCCTCGGCATCAAGGACATCAATCCTAGAAACGCCGAGGCCAATTCAGTATCCATGATTCAAGTCCTTCTACTCCCCGATCCATCGCGCGCGCTCCCACACATTCAGCAGACGTCAAAAACAGCCTCTGGCTGCTGAACCTGCCTTCCGTTACGATTGGGAGTTGCCCTAGCTCATCATACCAAAACTCAGAAAAGGTGGTAGGGATTCCCAAATTTGTGACTGCTGGTAGTAAGAGTATCCGGGCGACAGTCGACTATGAAGGCGTGTTGGACGAAGTCCAAGCAGCTGGTACGATGAATCTGAGCATCTCTTGCGGCCCATGAGAAGGTCAGTGGGACTGCACCGAGATTGAGAAAGTTCGTTGAGCAACGCATCGTTGTGTTCTTTCGAATTTATCATCATGTAGATGAAAAGCTAGCAATAGAGACGCGGCCTTTGCATAAAAATATGGAACGTTTTCTTTGCAGATGTGAATTTCATCCCTCGCATTAGATGGAATCATATAATCTACAACTACGATGTTTCGAGTTTTGCACACTCTTGGTAACTGCTTCCGAGATTTGAGTCTCTCACTACTATACTGCTTCTTCACCATTCCATACGGAAATCTCGTCTCTATTTGAATACTGCACCACCTAGTCAGAGTCATCGAAGTATTATGATGTTATGAACGATCAAAGAAGAAGTCTTTGTAGTCGATGCTAGCGATGCATGCTACTCTTACAACTCTATTACAAATCATGAGTCAGGCAAGACATCGCCCAAGAAGCGAACGAACGAACGAGGTCGAGAACGCCGTGACCCCTCCTGATCCTTCGTACAGCACGATTTCATATGGATTTCTGCACATATGTAAGGTAAACTGGCTTTGATAACGCGGGATGTACCAAAGATTGGCCGATGCATAGACCGGTGGTATTCGGCGGGCGGAAAGATTCAGAGGCTGGAATCACTTCTGGAGTGACCGTAGATCATTCAATCATATAGAGTCGCTCTCCAAAGCAAAGGTCTTGGAAGGGGTGGCTGTGTGTCGAAAAAGATAATGAGTTAGGAAGAAGTACGTTATATATATCTTGTTGGGAGCCCTTATCTCTCTGCAGACCATGGTTTAGATGAACTGCGTATACGCTTGACAGCTTAGGTCAACTCACAAACATTGAGATCGAGTCATGAAAGCAGGCATAGATCTAGGCTAAGTGCACTCTTCACTTTTCATCACAGCCTAGACTCTAGTGGCAAGTGGTTCTTTGATCAATGTCTACAGTATTAAAACAAGACACGGCGGCAAGCTTCTGTGTCTTGCTTACTGCTTCTGCGGAACGAGAAGGAGGTCACAAGTTCAATATGACAGGATCGAGGCCAAGACAATCTTGGGAGCAGAGAGTCTATATATTGATACGCTGACCTGATACAGCTGGTCATCGAGTACTTTTCCGAAAAGCGAGTTCATTGAGATTTCGTAGGAAGGGCCAGATCTTAAGGCCATTGATCATGTCTGCGGAAATACTTCCTGAGGTTTGATCGTATTCAGGGGATTTTGGTGATCATAGTCTTTGAACACTCCATGGAGATTTTATACAGATCCGAAGATAGGCAGCTACTAGGTGACTAGGCTATTTGATCATGCTGCATAAGCAAGTTAGGAACACACACGTCTATACTCAACATTTGAAATCACGTACTTCAGGCTCTAAATCGAGATCAAAAACGTAATACTTGCATTGGCCTGGAACAGTCCCATTCTTTCGTTCCTGTCTCGCAATTCCTATTTCTTATCTTACAACCCCAAAGGATTTCCCGAATTCTGTTCCTTACCACCAAACTTCTCATACTCGCCACCTGCACTTCCTTTCCTGGGTTGATCTTGGTTCGTAAACCCTGCCATTCTATCTCCAGTTCCTCCTACCAGGTTTCCGACTGGAGACAGGCCTTTTTGGAGGCCTTTGCCTAGAGGGTCGCCGATGAAGGAGAGGAGGCCTAGATGGAGAGTTAGTTGAGTTGTGGGATTGGTGATGGATATGGGAAGGTAGGAGAGAGAACATAGGTAGGGTGGGAAAAAGCTAGTACATACCTTTTTGGTCTTTTGCTCCCAAGTCTACTTCATTGATGTTGTCAGGGAGGTTTTCTCGCAGGGTTCTGTTGATTTGATCGTCGTCTTCTTGAGGTGCTTGGATGTGATCTTTGCCTGACATGTCGATTCGAGTTGGGATGGATGCCTCTTGACTTTGGTGGGGTGATCGATATATGATTGTAATAACTTTAGAATCTTTGGGTACTTCGACTTCTTGATGACTTGGAATAGAAGAAACAAGGTTTGATATGTCTCAAAAGGTCTTTTGAAGACAAGAAGGAAGCAGATCCAGCTCTTTTATATCCCAAAGGTCATGAGGCCTCGAAAGTTTGCACGAGCCATAACACAAAAACGTCATCCTGCACACCAAGACCCCTCCACAATCTGCAGGGTATGGACCCAGATCGACAGAAACTCCACAAAAGTACTCCACACATGTCCGCATACCACTATAAGCATCACTTCACCGACTCGTATACAGAGGAGCCAAAGAAAATCGACCGATTTGATATTGACATAGTAAAATATATATACGTGAAATTCTATTTACAAAAGCTCAACTGCATTTTTACTGTCCAGGTTTTAATGAACCGTTTTCTCTGGCAGTATCCACAATCATCTGCAACACTTCCTTTTCCTTTTCTGTAAACTCGTACGCCTTGTTACTTTTCAGAGTTGCCATGTTATGGCCTCCAATTCTCCACTCTGCAGCTTCGCGGGTCTCCTTAATTTCAGAGAGATAGACGTCCCAGGTACTGACATTGACGAATTTGTTATCTTCGAACTTGTCGTCAAGGATCCAGCCGTTGAACCAGAGAGGTCTGTCGTTGAGATCGAGATGGAGGAGTTGGGGTGAGGACACTGTGTAGAGAGAGTGAACCTCAGAATCGCGCTTTGTGTGAGCATCAATTCCCTTTTCGGGTTCTTCATGTTCATCGACTTCAGATGCTGTCTCGTGCTTGGGAGTGGACTGCGAAGTGGGGGGCTGGTAGTCGTCGATGATTTCTGCTCTGCCTTCGGAGAGCCTGTAGTAGACGTGCTCGGACACAACACCCATGTTGCCAACAGCACCTTCGTTGAACCAGTAGTCGGTATCGCCAGCGAGCTCCCAACCCAGCCAGAAGGTCTCCTTGTCGCCGTAGAACAGGGAGTAAACACCCTTGGCACCAGTCTTAGAGTTGTCGTCACGATCAGGACCGTTCATGCGGGTGACAGTCAGCATAGCGACGAAGTGACGCCACTTGTCAACAACAAGACAACCAGATTCTTGTTGTTCGCGACTCTCGCCAGTCCAGTAACGCGAAGTTTGTGCTTTCCTGGAGATAGGTTTAGGAAGCATATCCTTGAGCCACTGCTTACGAGAAGAAGGAGAGTAGATTCTGTCACGGAAGAACAGAGCGCCTGTCTCGACGTATCCAGGATCCTCGAACAGATCTTCGGGGTTTACGAAGAACAACGCATCAGCGTCGAGATAGATGACTTCGCGGAAGCTGGACATGAGCAGAGCGAAAGCCTTGGAAGCCCAGCCCTTGAGCTCCCAACCTTCGTCAGAAACCATCTGACTCAAGTCACGGGTAACGACGCTGGGAATGGATTCAAGCTTCATTCTCCAATCGTCGTTGAGATCGTTCTCGCCAAGATACATGATCTCAACAGGGAGATTGCATCCCAGCTTGCGGAAAGACATGATCGAGGTGAGGATGAACGGTGCCTGCTTGTCGTTGCCAGAAAGAACGATACCACGGCCACCATTGCGGAAGTGAGAGTGAAGAGTCATGTGATCCGCAAAGTAAGGCGAAGTGTACGGGAACAAGATGTTCGATAGCTTCGCGAGGAAGGCTCTGTATCTCTCATATGCTCTTACAATGTCTCCACGCTCCAGGTTCGACACTTCGGCGAGTTCCTTCTCTGGCGCATTCTCCAGGTAGTTGATGATATCGTCGCGGACGTAGGTCAACTTTGAATCAGCGACCACGTGAAGTGCCTCCCAGGTGGTGAAGAACTTGTTGAAGGCTCTGACTCTGACACCCAGCTCTTTCAGGCGGTCTTGACCGCCGCCCTCGAGTGGTCGAAGTAGGTCGCGAGTGTAGATCTCATCTGGGATCATGGACAGGACGTCTTTGAGAGCCCCGCGGAAGGAATACTTTTCGCCGTTCCCGATGTTATGGGCAACGAAGGGTGTGGATTGAGTGTGGTGGGATGGAATGACGGCGGGCTCCTCGTCACTGCCTGTCTCTGGCACGTAGTCGGAGCCTTCCTTCATATCTGGCTCTTTGTCGTCTGTCTGCGAGTCCTTGAGCTTCTCGTACTCGGCTTCTTCGTCCCCATCAACAAGATCGACAGTGTGTTTCATCTCTTCTTCAGTGTCTGACTTGCTCTCATCTTGATCCTCAGTAACATCGGTCCATCTGCCACTTTCGGTATCACCGTAACCCCTCGGTGAATCGTCTTCGGTGGAGGGTTTCTCGGTGTGAGCACCAAAAGTGACTTTATCGTGGATGGTCGATGGTACCCATGTCGAAGACTCGGGTCCACGTGTTGCGACGATGTAGCAGAGTAAAATGGCGAGGGAGATGGAGAGTATGCGAATAACATGAATCCGTCGTCGTGGTTGCTGGAAGAAGTCTGTGTATTTCGAGGGCGAGCCTGGTGTTGCTACAGGCGTTCGAAACCCTTTGGTAGGTGTGCCGCTCCGCGAGGGCACGTTGATGAACATGTTGGTCAGGTTATGCCAACGTTGCTCTGTGATTGTGAGAAGAAGAGGGGCCTGTATATGCCAAGTCGCTTCAAGGAGGCCTATTGGCGTGAGAGGGCTCGAGTATGTAAGGGTATAACAAGAAATGAAGGACGAGCAAGCATGGGAAGAAGATGCAGGCAAAACTCCTTTTACAGGGCTACGCAGTTGATGCAGTAGCCCATGGCATTACGCCGCTGAAGGTGAAGCCGAGCTTGTCGAAACATTCGTACTGACCGTTGAAATCGAAAGGCTCAGGGCCAGGCTTTTCGGCAGAGAACAGCTTCAACCCCTGTGTGAACGGCAACGGTTCAAGACGAGCCCCCAGGAGATCTTGAAATCCTTCACGAGACGACGGCTCGCTGTGCCGATAAGGGGAAAGCATCATAGTGTAGTCTGCTGGGGAGCTCCAACATTGTTGGCCCATCTCCTCAAGTGGTGTCCACTGAATATCGATGTCGCGAGCAAACCTCACAGACTCTACCGATGGCCACTCCGGAAACGTCTGACGAGCTTCGAGACATGGCAGTTGGACATGACTAGAGCAATACCAAAGAGGTGATGACCGTTAGGAAGACGTCGGCGCTAGAAGCTGAGAAGAAAGCCAATCCTTGCCAAGACATTCAGGCTCAATTCTCCAGAGTTCCGTTGCTTGTTCTGGTTCTTTCAATCTCTTTGGGCAATCGGACCCGATGATATGTTCACAGTATCGATATGACACAGATGGAAGGAAAAGACTTCGTTGTTGAAGTATGGTCCTATTGACGATGTCGTTGCCTACAGGAACTCATCTTCCCTCGCTTCCCCATAACTGTCTCAGCTCGTATACGGATCACGAAAGCGACATGAGGCGATTGAACAGGTATAGAAATGGAATTGATGAAGGGCACGAAGGCGTAAGGTTTGCATAGCAACGTTCAGTTCAACCAGCCTGGATGACGAAATGTTGATGTCCACGAGGGAATGCACGCCCGTTTTGCAGATGATGATGTGCCGATTATCGAAGTGGGAGAAAAGGACAGCGCAAGGTGAGAAGTCAGCTCACACGAGCCAGAGCACCATATCCAACGACAATGCTCAGTAGTAGCTGAGGCGAGACGATTCCGTTTCTGGTACCAAATCCGGCGGCTCAGCTGGAATCGACGCTTCCTCTGTGATCCAGCTCATTGAATCTGTTTCGGTGTCTAGCGTCTCAAGCCCTGCCTCTTCAATGTGGAGGGCTACTGGGGCTTCTTCGATAACTGCTTGTCCGACGCGGTCGGGAGCTGTGTAAGAAATCAACTGGTCCAAAGGATACTGCTGGAGTTGTTGCATGGGCTGGAGATTGTACTCGGGGAGATCCTGCTTACTCAACAACAAAACTTGCTGTTCAGGTTGCACAGGCTGCCCTGGACAGTTGCTCTTCGAGAAACAATGACGTTCCTTGTACTTATAGAACCTCCCATCCGGATACTGGACAAAGATCTCGGCGGGACCGTGCCTCTAGTAGCGATCCCGAGTCTCCTGATGCGAGGGATAGTAGTAGGTGCCTGCTCCAGTTGCTGGTAGCCCAAAGCTTTGTTGAACCACAGCAGCACGCCCTCTTCTGACATCTTCTCTCATCTCTGCAGCTCGTCTGCCATCTGGGAAGCGTAGGATGATGTACAAGGCGTGGAGGAATCCGGGTGTCCAGCCGAGATAGGTGAGGACGATATTGATGAAAAGGTGGTGATCGCAACCTGTTCTTTTGAGGACGGATAGCGGAGGCATGAAGAGAGCGACGATTGCAAGACAGAATCCGCCCTACAGACGGTCAGTGAATCAGTTGGCCGTAAAGGATCATCGAGGCTTGACAAACCCAGAGACCCATGATGAATGCTCAGTGAGGTGAAAGCAGGATGAATAAGGTTACTAAAGGTTCATGTACAGAGGGAAGTGAGGGCGATGGGCGAGAAGAGTGGATGATGTCGAGGAAGAGATAGATGGCCAAAAGGTCGAAAGGTGCATCTCGAGGGCGCCTTCCTCAGTTGTCAAAAGCAGGTGGCGACGATTTGTTCGAGGCAGCAGCGCTTCGGATTACGATTCAACAATCCTTGAGGAAGGCACCCGAGATTCAAGAACAAACCTTTGGCAGTATGAATTGGAATGTTTTGAGCACAGCATCGAGTGATCGAGACATTTCTCATTCATACATTAGCTATCAACATTCTGCTCTGAACCAACATAGACACAACAACGATGGATGTAACGTTCATCCGTAGCGACTGAACACTTGCGTCCAGTCGACCTGTGGTGCCGGCTCGACTGACCGTACATTCTCGTCTCCATCTTGTTTCACAAGCCTGATCTTAGCCCACTCACATTCCATACCTGCTCGCGAAGGCGTGCCTTGCCATTCACTTCTCTCTGCCAACATTCGAAACAACTCGAAAGTCCTAGGAGCGAAGAACTCAGTTTCTTCAATCTCATACCATCCAAGAAATTCGAATGCTCGACCTTGCTGACCGGGTCGGACTCGAGAGAAGAGGGCGATAGGCAGGAAGTCACTGCTTCCTGTTTCTTCGCCAGTTGGAGGCAGGACTGCGTCAGACTGCGTGGAGGAAAGCGGAGTCGATACAGCAGACGATGAAGAAGAGACCCCGACTCTGAGGGAGGCAGCCGAGCCCGCACGACTCCGTAGGTCTATGAGATCAGACTCCGAATAGACATCGCTCCAACCATTGGATTCGTCGTCGGAGTGTTCGTGGACTTGATCAGGATAGGGAAGGTCGTGGCCAGGTAGGATATGCAGGTTCGTCTTTGCGTAGACCACCACATCACGGTCGCGATTTCGGATGTCAATATCAAACAGGACGATGAACTTGAGAACATCGCGTGCGTACGAACAAGCGTTGAGGGTATGAATAGCATCAAGTTCATGTCCGAAGCGTGTGGCGATCTCAGCGAGCGAGACGAGATGTGGCATGTTGCTGTTGGGCTCAGGACGGGTGACCGACGCCCACCGTGGAGTTGAGATCGTATGACGGTCTGCCAGAACTGTAGGTGGTCGGGAAGAGACATTCTGAGGCAGACTGGGCCAGTACATGTGGGAGCCTGAGCTATGCCAGGCATTCGGTGCTCGAGAGAGCCTAGGATCCATACTGTGCATGGTGGCAATGGGATCTCTCATCGAGACTCGGACGTCGAGAGCAGACCTTGATCGCCTAGGGCGCGCGGGCCTCATGAGCCGGACGAATCGACCTGTAGAGCGGTCGAAGATGGTCACCGGGGCTCTCAACGTCGCCCTAGGGGCGGTTGGAATATCTCTGCGCATTGCAGCAATGGGATTGTGGAACTGGTGACTGGTCTGGGACCGGTCTGGTAAAAGATGGGTCTGAGACTCACTGTTGGACTCGTTGGTGTCGATGGAGACGTGTATCGGACTGAAGCTGAGGGGTACAAGCACTCTTGTAGCGTGTGCAGTGCTTGCGTTGTCGGCTGGAGTCCAGTTGCGGCGATTGCGGGCGTGAGGAGGCACGTATCTTGGGATCATAGTGGATGGAGAGGAGATGGAAACGATGGAACTCAGCTCTGCGGTTTTGTTCAGCTCTCAAGTGGTACCAGCTTCATGGCGATGGCGATAGAACAAGAAATACGTGTAGGCATGGTTGGCTTCACAGTGCATCAAGGAAGAACGGCTACGTGGACCTTCGTGGCTATGCTTACTGACCCTACGCAGTGCCCATGACTAGGTTTTTTGAGCAAACACATGCTGAATGTTGGATTGAGAGAAAGCCTGGTGACTTGAGTCAAGATATGATGAGAAGGTTGGTGTAGAGTTGGGAGCAGCAGGAGAGAGTGGTAATTAGATCTTGCTGCAGGCATAGTGAGGCTTGTGACACTGGCGGGATCTCAGTAATGTGTCATTCTCACGAATGTGTATGAGTGGATGCAGAGTGTACAACGCAGGTCGAGATAAAGCAGGAACGAAGTCGAGGTCAAGGGCTGGCGCAAACATCCCAATTGGGTTAGCGTCATCTGCCGTCATAGTTCGAGGGTCGCGACTTTTGGTTGCACTCGACAGTCTTCAAGAAACTGACCAACATTCATCATGGGAAAAGGTAAGTTCCGCGGTTTCTAATAAGAGGAACAGACGACTGACTTGCGATGCAGGAACCGATAAGCTGTACGTATGTCACAGCCCTACTGCCAGGATCCAGTCGAGACTTAGCTAACACACAACGACACAGATCACTCACAGCGAGTGGGCTTCCGACACAGCCTTCTCTGCCAGCGCTGGAGCCGGTGTGAACAAGGGTAGCGTTCCTGGCGCCTTCAAACGACTTCCCTACAACTTCTGCGCTTTGTCGCTACAACCCTTCGAACACCCAGTCTGCACATCCGATGGAACCATCTTCGACCTCACAAATATTCTCCCATGGCTGAAGAAGCACGGAACAAACCCCGTCGACGGCGCTCCCTTGAAGTCGGCCGATTTGATCAAGCTCAACTTTGCAAAGAACGACGATGGCGAATACGTTGACCCCGTTACCTACAAAGTCTTTACCGACAACACCCACATCGTCGCCCTCAAGATTTCGGGCAATGTCTTTGCATGGGATACCGTCGAACGTTTGAACATCAAGGCCAAAAACTGGAAGGATCTGGTCAGCGACCAAGACTTCAGCAGAAAGGACATTATCACTCTCCAAGATCCGCAGAACATCGAGGCAAGAGACTTGAGTTCATTCAGGCACATCCAAGAAGGTACAAGCACCTTGACCCCAGAGCAAGAAGCCGAACGGAACGCCACTGTCAACACTGGTGCACTTGGAAACGCTGCAAAAATTCTCAAGGCCAAGGAAGCCGTCGCAAAAGCAAGAGCAGAGAGACAAAATGCTGCCCAAGGAAACTCGTTACAGAGGGCCATGGCCGAAGCAAAGAAGTCGAGTACTGCCACAGGGGCTTCAAAACCTGTGCCATACAATGCTGCTCAGTACACTACAGGAAAGGCCGCCGCATCTTTTACCAGCACTGGCATCTCAGTTCACACTGGTAACGAGCGTGCATTATTGTCAGATGAAGACTACATGCTGAAGCCCAAGCGCGTCAAGCACAAGGGTTACGCTCGCCTTCAGACTAATCATGGCGACATCAACGTCGAGCTGCACACCGATCTCGCTCCCAAAGCAGTCTGGAACTTTGTCCGTCTAGCACAGAAAGGCTACTACAAGGATATTCCCTTCCACCGCAACATCCGCAACTTCATGATCCAAGGTGGTGATCCTACAGGAACAGGTCGAGGTGGTCAGTCGATCTGGGGCAAGAACTTCGCAGATGAAACAGAGAATGCTCTCGTTCACGACTCTCGAGGTGTTCTGTCAATGGCCAACAAAGGCAAAGACACAAACTCGTCACAATTCTTCATCACATATCGTGCCGTTCCACATCTGAACAAGAAACACACAATCTTCGGCAGAGTGGTGGGTGGAAATGACTCGTTATCGCGTCTCGAAGCCGTCAAGACAGATGAAGGCAATCGACCCATTGACGACTGCATCTTGGAAGATGTTGTCGTCTTCGTCGATCCTTTCGAGGAGTTCCAAAAAGAGCGTGCTGAGAACGAAGACGCACAAAGAGCTAAAGAAGAAATCCAACGACAAGGAGGTACTGAAGATGACAAGACCACCTGGACAGGCAAGCGCATCAGAGGTGATGGGAAGATCGAGGACAAGGCACCCGCTGGAGTAGGCAAGTATTTGAAGACTGCTTCCGCGCCCCCGATCGAGGAAGACGAGATTGTGGGTGAGTGGGACGAACCTGAGCCGCCGAAGAAAAAGGCCAAGTCTGGTGGATTTGGCAATTTTGATAGTTGGTAAGAAGACCATTATGAAAGTCAATACATGCTTTCTTCCAATCGCAACCCGATCTCGTACCTCTCCCACTTATAAGTGAGTGGTCACCGATGTCATGGCACTTATCCACCGGATTCAAGTCCTGGCAGCTCATGCCCTCTGAGAAGGAAATCACCAAACTCGGTTCCTTTTCGAATCAGATCATCAGTCATCGGGAGTTAGTCGGAGTGACTCAATCAGAGAACGATCAGATCTGTGATTCTCCGGTCTTCTCTCGTACATCTCCTGTGCCCAGTAGTCTTCTACCAGGGTCAGAGTCTATTACTGACTCTGGAGAGAGGTAGGAGAACTGCGGATACACTGACCTGTTCGTTTGACATGGCTACGGGCAGCGTTTCCTACCATCCTTGAGGATTGAGGTTTGCAACGGCTGGCATGCCGCTACTCCAGGAGCGGTAGCTGAACTCAGGAGTGAATGTTCTTGGGAGTATTATTGTCGTGCATATTGAACCTTTTATAGGGGGCCTACAGCAATTCACAGATCCACGAAAGAATTCGTAAACATACATTTGTTATGTGTATGCATCTGTCGTAACAGAGGATCAGATGGTGTATAGAAGAGCCCTACGAAGAACGTCGTCTCGTAGGTCGATGAATCTGCTATTAGTTTTGTATCTCCCGTCATTTCCGTGAGGTATATTGTGTAAAGTAGTTGTTTTAGCTAAAGCCTTTCTCAACATGAGAGCGGTATATGGTCTCATCAAAGTCGACCCGGTTTTCGAAGCTCGAGTTGTTAGGATCGATAAGGAGACGTGGTCGGCAATCCTGCTATTATGTCTATATCCCTGTCTCCAGTATGTACTATAAGATCCATGATCCATTTCTAGTTAGGGCCTTCAACTACGGAATATTAGTATGTGTCCTTCGACATCGATTTAATTATCGAATCCTGAGGTTTCTATATGTTAGCTTTACAAAGAAACTAGTATGCTCGAGACATAGTTGTCGTAATGCACAAAGTTAGGTCAAACTAGAATAAAGTCCATTGAGAGTTCTACCACGGATCTTCTTTGTAAGTCGAAGATGAGATATAGCTACAATAGATTCGGGGTACAGGCTAGTGTCCATCGAGAAGTGATATGATCTCGACTCTCTTTGGATCCGTCACAAATCTAGAGAACTTTGTGCATTTTTAAAGTAAGGATGAGTACATGGGGAGGTCGTGTGAGATGGAGAAGAGAAAAAAGAAAACAAATGGAAAAAAAGTGGACAGATGTGGGGTCTTGGCGTGTCGATGGGTCGTCGTCGAGAGTTGACTCATGAGAAATTTACGATTTGGTATCACATCAGCTCACTGTCGCCAACGATTCGCACAGTAGGCATATTTCACACTCTAAGCTCTCGCGGCACGACTATATATACGCACCACCTCATCTTTGACGCGACGCGACACAACTCTGGGCCATCAGGACGACTCGACTAGAGCAAACAAATTATACACGCCCAACGGAGCAGAGAAGGTCGGAAACACACTAGCACCATGTCGTCGGCAGCAGGAGAGGCTGAGAAGCCCGTGAACACACCTGCGCAAAATGGCAATGCAGACAAAGCAGCAAGCGCACCTAAGAAGGAAAAGGCACCAAAGGGCGAAGCTGGCAAAAAGGATGAAGCAGCAGCAGAGGGGGACGACAAGAAGATCTCAGGTGCCGAACTGAAGAAGCAGAAGCAGGCCGAGAAGGCTGCGCGACGTGAAAAGGAAAAGGCAGACCGCATGGCCCAACTCGGACAGACAGCAGCAACACCACAGACACCTGCTAAGGGCGCAAAGGGTGGTGATGCGAAGAAGGGTGGAGAGGCAGCACAGAAGGGTGGACCTGCTCAAGGTCAGGCACAGCACAAGAAGGGTCAATCGCAGGGTGGGAATTTGCCCATGCGCGGCAAGCCTGGTCCTGGAGGAGCCGTCCCTACACCTCAACAACAGCCGCAGCGAAAGACGAAAGAGGTCGGTTTGTTCGGTCATCTGTATACATCTGCTTCCAAGCGAAACACCATGGAGGGTGTGAGCAAGGAAGTCCACCCTGCCGTTTTGGCTTTGGGTCTGCAGATGAGCTCGTTCACAGTCTGTGGAAGCAACGCACGATGTGTTGCCATGTTGCTCGCTTTCAAAAAGGTATCCTTCATCGTTCGTCGATTGTCGTCTGCGTGCATATGTCTGACGTGAAACAACAGGCTATCCAGGACTACCAGACACCACACAACACCTCCCTCGCACGCCACCTTACATCGCACTACCTCTCGCCTCAGATCGACTACCTCAAATCACACCGTCCCATATCTGTTTCCATGGGCAATGCAATTCGTTGGCTAAAGGATCTCATCATCAAGATCGATCCCGACACGCCAGAAGCAAGTGCAAAGGAAGACATCTGTTCCGCCATCGATACCTTCATCCGCGAGCGCATTACCGTAGCAGATACTGCCATCGCTGCAACTGCTTGTGCAAAGATTCGCAACAACAGCACCATCGTCACATACGCAAAGTCTTCCATCGTCGAGAAGACACTGTTACATGCTTGGGCCTCAGGTACCCGCTTTAAGGTCGTTGTCGTTGATTCGCGTCCTCTGTTTGAGGGCAGAAACTTGGTGCGACGACTCGCCAACGCTGGCATTCCTGTTTCCTACCTTATGGCCGCCGCAGCTCCTCACGCCCTCAAAGACGCAGACCTGGTTTTGCTTGGTGCCCACGCTATGATGGCCAACGGTCGTTTGTACTCGCGTGTCGGCACAGCTGCAGTAGCTATGCTGGCCCACTTCCGCGATATCCCTGTCATTGTGCTCTGCGAGAGTATCAAGTTCACCGACCGTGTCGCGCTCGACAGCATTGTGCTGAACGAAGTTGCGCCTGCTGAGCAACTGATCCCTGTCTCAAAATCTGTTCCAGCCCCTGCATCAACCGACGCCAAGAAGGACGACAAAGACGAAAATTCACAAGCAACGTTGGAGAACTGGCGCGACATGCCAAACTTGCAACTACTGAACATTCTGTACGATGTCACACCTGCTGAGTATGTCAACATGGTCATCACTGAGTATGGATCACTGCCGCCCAGCTCTGTGCCTGTCGTGCATCGCATCAGTACAGAGAGAGATGTCAGACTTTGAAGCGCTTGAAGCTCAAGTGTGTTTCACCCTGACGTGCAAAAAGATATAGCAACATGAGAAAATGAAAAGCATTAATTACCAAAGATATCTAACAACTTCGAAGTCGCGCCGATATGTCCATGTTCATCAACGACGCTGGGATTGTGGTGATTCGTCGCTTCCGAAAAGGGAATGGTGCATCTTCAGGAGAACAATACTAAGCTTCGCCTTTGCCAGACCTGCTTCCAACACCTTCCTCCACTTGACATCACAGGACCCGTTTGCAGTCGTCCTCTCGACGATTCAATGACTCTGTGACGACCCGAGATCTCATGAAGGCGCTGGTGGCTTCCTTGACAGCGGGCCTATCCCAGATGGGTTTGCTTCTGCAATATCATACATCAAGCGCTACCGCTCTCGCATGATCTTTCAAGATTATCGCCATACTAAGTCTTCAATCGCCGCAGTACAATATCCGCACTGGTCACATTGATTTCACACAATGCTATGTCCGACAGCCGGCAGTGATTTGCCGCTCTGCCCTCGATGTCTTTGTCCATACACAACAATATCAAGAGCATCAACACAATGCTTACTCGGTAGAGATTGATAGAAAGCAATTTCCATCTACTACCCAAGTGGATCCTCTTCTTTGATCCTTCCTTCCTGTTCTTTATTCCAAAGACAAATCATACGAACCAGACCAAGTCAACAGACTTCATCCCAGCCAACACGAACCGAGTCCACCGGATCAAAGACATTGCCTCCCATTGTGCTACTTTGCTATATAACCCCCCACTCATCCACCATCATCTCTCCACTTCATCAAGTACAAACAAACTTACACACTCATTAGTAAGCCTCCTCCACTATCATCTACAAACACACTCATATACTTACCAAGCCTCCAGCTTTCCAAGTAACCCAAACCACCTTCCACAAATCACACAATGGCCTCTTCAGACTTCACCAACACTGGCGCTCCCGTCAACACCTTCACCCAGAGTCGTGGCTACCGCGACAAGATGTGCGTTGTCCAAAACCGCGGCCAACTCTACATGTCTTCATGCACTCTCCAGGGCAAGGGCCAGCTTTACATGTCCTCATGCACTCTTCAAGGCAAGGGTCGCGGTCAGCTTTACATGTCTAGCTGCTCGTTGATGAGAAACTAAACTGGCTGACACTTGTTTCAAGTGTGAGCCATTAGGGATGGGACGCTAGTCGTTTCTTTCTCTGCTGCTTTTTTGGTCATTTTTCGATAGTTTTATGTATTTCTTTTTCACTCTATTATTATTGCGAATCTCTGAGTAGTGCTTTGTTACCTGGGGTTTCTCTCATCAAATTTATCTTTTGCTTTGCAAAACATCTCTTGCCCTGACACTCTTCTGACTGTGACACTTTCTGCTTGTATAATTTACCTGCTCTACCATTCTTGATACGGTCATGAATGATGTTAACCTTGACAGGAATTCGCATGCTTGAGGACAGCAATGTGACGTAGATACAGGCGTGGAAGTCCCGGGACGCTCAACCTATGTCTCGTAGAGAAAAGAGGAACACGAATGGTGTAATCTTTTGTAAGAGTGCTTTCAAGTAATTGAGGTCTGTGATTCTGCAGATCAATTGGTGATCTTCTTTCTTTACACGCGTAGTGTTACTGGCGGAGTTGTGGGTTATGAGCAACGATCTACTTGAAGTCGGTGGATAGGGTGTCATTGGACTCAGTCACTTTTCCTTGCAATCTTTGCCACGTATCAATGTTGCGTCAGAAGGACTACTCTCAACTTCTTGTGCAGTCAAGCAAAATAAGGAGATTAACAAATCACCATGGAGAGAAGAGTGCTCATGATCATGACCAGGGTCACCGTCCATACAGGAATTGTGGAGAGCTCTCGGCTAGAGTGCTCGCCGAAAAGTCCGATTAACGCCGAAAGTCAAAGAGCTGTTTCAACACCAGAATCGAAGGAAGCCTACAAAAGGCCTTTATGCAGAAACAATCAAGATCCCGCGAAACAAGCAGAAGTCTTCTGAGGGTAACATCATTACTGGATCTCACAGGACTGCCGATAGATGATTACTTAAGGTAGGAGCGGCTCATTGAGCATCGAGAACATTATGACGTGGCGGGGTCTCATGGATTTGTAAGTCGAAGGTGGAGCGCCCATGCCGCCATTGCTTGCCTCAAAACATTCCATATGTTTTCTTCAATCTTTCGAGCTCAGTATAGATCACTTGCAAGAACTAGTTGCATCTCTCTCCAGTTCAGACCTTTCACATCAACCATCAAACTTAACATGAAGGAAGCAATCATTCGCTCCGGCCCCAAGGTCGAGATCGTCGACTCGCCTGTTCCCAAGGCCGAGAAGGGTCAGGTTGTTATCAAGGTTGTCTACTCTGGTAGCAACCCCAAGGACTGGTATGTCTGAGATCATTGGTCGGCAGAATCCAGCTCTGACATTGCCGCAGGAAGTACCCTCAAATGACAAAGAAGGGCGAAATGAACCAAGGCGATGACATTGCTGGCACCGTCCACGAGGTCGGTGAGGGAGTATCTGAGTTCAAGAAGGGCGACCGCGTCATTGCCTTCCATCAGATGCTGGCTCCTGGCGGTTCCTACGCCGAGTACGCTGTCGCTTGGGCCCACACCACTGCCTACCTCGCAGAGCACGTCTCTTTCCAGGAGGGTGCCGCTCTGCCTCTTGCTTCTCTGACTTCTGCCCTTGGTCTCTATGAACGTCTGAGACTGCCCCAGCCTTGGACTCCTCGCAAGGACGACGAGAAGCCTATTCCTCTGGTTATCTACGGAGCTTCATCCTCCATCGGTTATTACGCTACACAACTCGCAGTCCGCTCAAACATCCATCCCATCATCGGTGTCGCTGGTCGCGCCAGATCGCACGTCGAGAAGCTCCTTGATCCTAGCAAGGGTGATGTAATTGTCGACTACCGTGACGGCGACGAGGCCGTGCAGAAGGGCATCAAGGAGGCACTCAAGGGCGCTGAGCTTCACCACTGCTTCGATGGTGTGTCAGAACAGAACTCATACCAGAACGTCGCTGCAGTCATGGCTGAGAACGGCCACATCACTCTTGTCCTTCCTGGCAAGGACTTCTCAGACTGCCCCAAGCACGTCAGGCAGTCCATCACTATGGTTGGAGACATGCACGGAGATCACAAGGACTTTGGTTCCGTCTTCTTCCGTTACATTGCAAAGGGTGTTGATGAGGGTTGGTTCAAGGCTCAGCCTCAGGAGGAGATCGCTGGCGGTCTCGAGGGTGTCGAGCAGGGTCTTGCCAACTTGAAGTCTGGTAAGGCTTCAGCTGTCAAGTACGTCTTCAAGGTTGCCGACACTCCTGGTGCTGGTCAGTCGTAAGAACACGGTTCAGAGAAAAGTAACGATCGCAAACTTAGCAATAAGCTAGTATGAATTTATGTATTGGCCTCTGAGAGGCATCTCGGTCTTGTGTTCCTTCCATGTGCTTTAATCATCTTCATGTTGCATACTTCTGATGAGCGATATTCAAAGAGCTTGGTAAAAATCCTACCCATGTGCAAAGCTTTGTCACATAGACAGCTACAAAAAGGCACGATACTTCCGAGAATCGAAGCGCTTCCACCGAGAGTTATGATATTGTCGACTCTCTATGGGATCACCTACCTTCTAGAAGTTATTATGCCTTTTCGTAGCATCTTATCTTCGTAGGAGAAGGATAGGGAGTAGGGCATAAGTCTGTATCTCCTATCCCCCTTCTACGACCGTCTACCGAGTAAACGCTATATAAAGGCATAATATCTTCTAGTTCAGAGATGTATCTAAGGAAAGCTAAGCATTTGTCGCTTTTCTATAGATCTTATTCTATCTCTCGAAAGTATTGTGCATTTTCGTAGCTGTCTATGTGACACAGCTTTGCACACGGGGAGGATAGATGGAAAGGCCAGAAATGAAGATCGTTCTCCGCAGCGAACCGGCAGAGCGACGAATTATTTATTCGCATTTTTCTCCTTTTTTCTTCCTTCTGCCGCCAGGGTCTAGAACCGGGGCCGACAAGGGTTCACAAAAATCACCCGAGGAATTCAATCCTGCCATAAGAAATGTCAGCACCCGCATCGCTTCACGCATCAACGATCTTTGCCGTCCGCGAAACAGCGGAATCTGGACGAGGAGTGTATGCGACACAATTCGTCCCAAAAGGCACACTTCTATTCGAGACAGCAGAGATCGCGGCCAGTGTCATTTACCGCGAGTACTGGAAAGAAGTCTGCGCACAATGCTTCCTCTATGACAGAGGTCGGAATTGGCGCATTCGTGATTCAAAGGCTGGACTTGCATTCTGCAGCGAAGAGTGTCAAACGATATGGAAGAATGATGCGGTGAATGATCACGCAGCAGCAATCGCTATCGAGGGACTGGGAAAGACTGGACAATCGAACTCGTCAGATCCGGATGAGGACCCAGATCATCTTCTGCCTCGACCGACTGCACAAGAGATTGAGGAAGCATGGGCAACAGCAGAAGAGACAGCGACAAGAGTCCGCACCGCACGAGTGTCTACCAAACCCTCGAAACCAGAACGCCGCCTTTTGACACAAGTCCTTGCTATACCACCTATACGCGGCGTGATAGCCTACCAGCTACCGGCCCTCCTCACGATCGCAAACTCGCCATCTCTATGGTCTGACGTACTCATTCTCGAATCGGAAACCATGCCATACATCTCGCCAGCCGATCTCAAGTTCCAAATCACCAGTTATCACCATTTATTAGCCTGCGCACCTCTCGCTCTTCTCGATCACATCACCGCGACAAACCTCCGCACGCTGGCAGCAAAATCATCACATAATGTGTTCAATATATGGTCGCAAGATCTAGACGAGGATACAAGTGGAGGCAGCGAGTGTTTAGGCTATGGACTGTGGACGGCAGCGAGTTATTGGAACCACAGCTGTGGGCCGAATATACGGAAAAGACGTGAGGGTCGGATGTGGAAGTTTTGGGCGGAGAGAGATGTGCAGGTTGGTGATGCGCTGTGTATCAGTTATCTCGGTGGTGATGAGAAACATATGACAAGGAGTGAGAGGAGGGAGAAGTTGAAGGAGCATTGGAAGTTTGACTGTGCTTGCACGAGGTGTGAGGAAGAGGCCACTTAGAGATGCAGCCACGCCTGTGAGGCATGTACACATGACGACAGACTGCTTGCAATGGCAGGGCAATTATGCTGGAGACACATGCTGTTTCGATGCTTGTCGAAGAGCACAAGCGAGCTCGCGACGAAACTCGGAAACGGTGGAAACGCTTGGACCACGTCCATACCGATCAGTCTCTCAACACAGCACGTCGGACTCTTCTTCCTCTTCATCGTTCTTCATGAACCGGGACGATCATACGAGCTAACTTCAACTGCCTCCTGACTCTGCCGTATTCTCATTTGTGCTGGTCATATCTGCAACAACCCCCAGTTTTGGTTAAAGACCTCATCTCTGCCCAATGGCCTTCAGGCAAAGAACGCCTTTTGCGCCTTACCCACAAGGCTTTCTACGAACCGAGACGATGAGGAAAGACAATTCATCGCATATATCAAGAGGCTTGAGGCATACTTACGCTTCTGGTACGCAGACTCACTCCGAACATCTCGCATGCGGAACAGCCAGTACCGGCTCCATCAGATAAACGTTTAAGTATCCAACGGCCGCCAGCCCTTCCCACCGGCACTTCTGTCATTCTTCTATCAGCCCTCTCGTACTTCTACCGCTAAGATAACGATATATTGATAAACGAGACATGTGTTCAGGTCGAGGCCTCGAACTGCAGACCAAAACAACGCTTGGCCCCAATATTGAAGAATGCCCTGTCAGCCTTATGGTACAACGATGGTATCGTTTTCTGAACATACTCCATGTGGCTTTTTTTGCGGAATAATATATAGTAAGAGCTCTGCATTTCCTGGTAGACTTTCTTTTCCGTCATCTGCGTCACTCTTTCATTAATACATACCTCTCTTTAATACTGCACCTTCATTATGAAGCAGGCTGCTACTAATCTTCTGGCTGTTGCTTCCACAGCATATGCTTATACTTCTGCTGTTGGGTCCAAGAGTGGATGTTACTGGAATACCGATGCTGGTCCGTTCAACACTCGCTTTGGTCATGACTTCAGTCTCGATCTCTATGGCACAGTTCAGGACCTGATCCCTGATACCTACACTGTCAATGCCGGTGTGAACCCTCTTGCTCGTCGCTTTGACATTGTCAATGTTGGCCTTGATGCAAGTGATCAATCTTTGACCCTCACTGTCCCCGGTGGACAGACCAATGGACCCATCTCAACTGCCCAGCTCACAACAAACTACAACGACATTCTCTATGCTTCTGTTCGCACTGTAGCCAAGATCTCCAATGTTCCTGGTACTACCAATGCTTTCATTTTCTATGCCAACGACACTCAAGAGGTCGATTTCGCATTCCTCACTTCAGACCTCTCCAAGGCCTGGCTCACCAACGAGCAAAACTCCAACACTTCTCCTTACTCTACCTACAGTGTAGCTGCACCTGCTGATGCAAACACTGCTTGGCACGAGTACAGATTGGATTGGGTGCCTGGAGCTTCCAAGTTTTTCATCGATGGGGTTTTGGTACAAACTATTACCGATAATGTACCCACTACACCTGGCTCCTGGATCTGGAACAACTGGAGCAACGGAAATTCCTGGGCTCAGGGGCCTCCTGCTGCTGACAGTGTGTTGAAAATTCGCAGTATTGATGCGTATTTCAACCGCACCAGTGTGGCTGATAACATCAGCTCGAACCCCAACAGCTGTCCTGCTGTTGTTCTCCCATCCTCTTCATCTAGTATTGCCCTCCTACCGTCGTCGTCTAGCATTGCTCTTCTGCCGTCGTCGTCTGCTATCGCCCTTCTGCCCACATCTGTCTCATCGAGTTCCGCAAGCGTGGCTTCCTCGTCTTCATCGAGTGTCGCTCCTTCCTCGAGCTCGATTACTTCGTCCTCATCTTCGTCTTCTTCAGCCTCTTCATCTTCTTCGGTTGTTTCGTATTCTTCGACCTCTTCGTCCGTTGCTTCATCATCCACCAAGTCGTCATCCTCTTCGGTTGCATCGACCACTTCTTCCTCCTCTTCTTCTTCTTCAATCGCATCGACTACTTCGTCTTTGTCGTCTTCTAGCGTTGCCCCTGTCCAGACTGCTCCTGCGACAGTGTCATTCACCACAGTCACCACTGCCTGGACTGGCTTGGTTACCACTACAACCACCGCAGTTTCCGGTCTCGTTGCTACCGTGTACGTGCAGACGCCCGCGAAGAAGGGACAAGTCGTTAGCACATCATCCACAGCAAAGGCCTCATACACCACTGTGACTACACACTCGGGTACCGCATCCACCATCGGCTATGTTACCGCAACTCCCAAGGTTGCAGGCGCCACCACCACTGTCACCGTCGTTTACCCTACCCCTGTCTTGACCTGCGGCAACTCAGGCATCAACTTTGCCGCCTACAAGAACAAGTTCCTCGGCGGTCAAGCAACTTACGGCTACCCTTCCTTCGTCCCCGAAACCTACAAGAAGGTTTCGCCATGGTTTGCCGACGACACCACCTACATTGCTGAATCCAACGACGCTTATGGTACTTACATCAACGTATACGGTTATTACCCTGTTGATGCCACCAACCTTGTTCTGGATCACACTTTCTACCTCTTCGCCTCGCAGACTGGTTACTACTCCTTGAACATCCCTTACACTGATGACATCCAATTCGTCTGGATTGGTAGTGATGCTGTGTCAGGCTGGACAAGAGCAAATGCCGATATCACTCAGTTCTGGAGTTCGCAGATTGCCACTCAGACACCTCAGACTTTGGCATACTATCTCACTGTCGGTTCCTACCTTCCTAGTAAGTTGTCTTTGCAGTCTCTTGCCATTGATATAATGACTAACACTTCGATAGTTCGCACCATGTGGGCTAATGGTGGTGGCCAAGGAGATATGCGTTTCAACATCTATGCTCCTGATGGCAGTTCGGTGCTTTCGAGCACCCCTGGATCGAACGCGGGTGTCAGCAGTGTGGATATTGTCAAGTACCCTTGCAACAGTGTTGCTGGTGCTCAGTACCCTGCTTGGGGTAAGGAGACTTAAGCATCGGTATTGCAGCAGAGTGAGAGGAGATTTCAGAGTAAGATTTCTATAAAGTATATAATTCATGAGCGTAAATGTACGTGTGTAATTTTCCAAACTATCGATTCATGTTCACTATTGTTCCGGGTGTGAGAATGTTTCGGAAAACCTGAAATCCTTTAGTGCTGTCAGAGCAGTTGCAGTCCAGTCATCGAGCAAGTTTGTTCATATATAAAGAGACCACGAATCTGCCAACTGCCAATATCGACTTTCGAAACGAACACTGGACGTTTGTATGACCCTCGGTCAAGATTTATCACCTATCGGGGTTCTCGCCCAATATAATCTTCTACCATCGTTCTTCAAAGGAGCAGGAGACGCAGAGATATCAGGT
The DNA here is from genome assembly GCA_024195555.1 of Aureobasidium sp. EXF-12298. Classification (NCBI taxonomy): domain Eukaryota; kingdom Fungi; phylum Ascomycota; class Dothideomycetes; order Dothideales; family Saccotheciaceae; genus Aureobasidium; species Aureobasidium sp. EXF-12298. The sequence continues at coordinate 17,221 of SWBJ01000079.1, read as the reverse complement.
CCATATATCTCATAGTATTTCTAAGACACCTCAAGCTTTCTGCCTTGACTGATCACAGTCAGGATTGGGTACTGTGCAGTGCTGCTCTTGGGGGATACAGAGACAAAGGGGCAGATTTGCTGACCTGCTCGTCTCTTCAGGATCTCTCGGTGTTGGTGAACATCTTTGTCGTCGGGATACTCGACGATGTTTTCGTGTTCAAGTCTCTTCATTATCTGCGCCTCTTTACTCATTACATCCTGTCTGAGGGAGTCAATAGTCAAGGTTGGGGTTTTGCTGCTTCGCCGATTGAAGCCCGTCCTCCACCTCAGCCATTTCCCACCGCAAGACCTTGACAACACGATACTCTTCTCCTTCTTGCTTTTCTTCTCTCTCTTCTTCTTAACCTATGGTAATGTTCGTTGACTACCTGCAGATGTGTCAAGACACGGTAGTTGTGTTTCAATGTAGTTGTAAAGGGTACTCAATATCTGGAATCAACATGATTCCCACGGACAAAAGTCCGACCCTGCTTCCGAAAGTGGTAACCTTGTTTATATGAATTCGATATTACTTGAGAGAGACTTGGTAAAATGCTTATCTCTGTACTCCAATTGTGGAAGGTCTTGACAATCTCTTGGCACAGTGCTAATCGTCTTCCTTCTTGTCAACCTTTATTCCCCTCATCTCTCTTGCCCCTCTTGACGATCTTTTAGGCTTCAGTCTCTGTCTCCATCACTCTCAAAGACTATTTTTGAGACTTCTTCTTCTCCGTCACACGTGCGATCTTCTGGGAAAATGTCTCAGCCTGTGGTTTCCTCTATCGACACCCCAGTCGACATATCGGACAGTAACTACGATCGAACAGGGCCATGTGTAACTACACCCTCGCTGTCTAACTCGTATAATTATACCTTGCTACAGACAGACCCAAGGATTGAGATCACGGTGGTTGATCAACAGCAAAACCGACTCATGTTTGCTGTCAAGTCTCGTTATCCGAATCTGCGTGCCATCATCGAATCTCTATCTTCGAAGATCACAGAAGATGCTGCACTCAGTCTATCAATCACTCGGAACGACGGTGGCTATCAGTTTACCTATGTCATTAGCGGTACGAGCAAAGCTGATGCGAGGATGTTTTTCTTTGGCCATAATGATTGAAGCTGAAAAGACTTATGTTTACTTGAAAGTTTTTGATATGGCTGATTAAAAGAGATGGTCTCGACTAAGGACCGTAACTCCCATAGTCTTGCTACGGCGGCTTTAAGCGTCTTGTAGACTAGAGAAAAGCACGATGATTACCAAGTCAGACACGTATATCAAGAAAACCGAGGCGAGAATCAATCCCTAAGTCCTACGGCCAGCTGTGTCTACCACATCATGGTGCAGGAACACAAAGGTCTTCTTGTTTGGCTAGAAGCCGGACTTCGGATGGGCCTGTGAGGCATGCCGCGACTTTCCCCCAGAGGTATTGCGCGAGATCTGCCCAACATCCAGGCCCAGGTCCACGACGCCATGATAACTCTGAGCCATTTCGAGTTCTCCGCGTTCATTGTTCGCAATCAGTGTGGGATAGCTGATTATACTGAGTTGGTGGGAGACACAAATTCAGGGGCAGGATTGTAGACCTGCTTGTTTCTTCTACTTCTCTTAGGGTCGAGCATGTCTCTGAGTAAGATTCTCTTCCCTTGAGCCCACCTTCAATCGACCATGCACATCCGATCTTGAGAACGGCGGTGATAGTGTTGCCGGCGGAGTCTCGCTTCGGCACACGAAGTTTACAAACACTCGGTTGCTTCGTATTTAGCCGTTCAGAGTATAGGTCTTAGAGGAAGCCGTAGTTGGAGTTTACGCTACGATGAGCAGCTCCTTGGTCCAAGAGATAAGAGCTCGATCGAGATGCGACGTCCCGTTCGAGAATTCAATCTCCGTGTTCGTCAGACATGGTAGCCGCATGTTTTGTACTCATATGACACTGGTGGAGTCGTTCGAGCGTTCGAGACCACCTTTTCTCAAGCTCATCGTTTTCCAACGAGGTTTCTTCGGGCTCGGCAAACAGTCCTTGCTTGTCTCAACGACAAGATCTTTTGAGGGGAGTGGAGAATCCATCGTTATTAGAGAGTTCATGCTGTACGATCGAGATCGAAGGCACGTCATTAATCTGAAGTATGCTTCGCATCTACAGAAACGACCATTCACGAAATTGACCGACACTCCTTGATTCTTCAAACGAAACCAGTCGAAGAGGTGCACAGGAAAAACGGCCTCGTCAAGTAAAGAAGGAACCAGGTCTATGATCCTTCACGACTACCAGTGCTCTCCATCACAGCGTTCTGTCTTTTCCTGACGTGCATCACAGACCACTATATCAGGGAATGTAGAGAGAGATTCGATGAGAGGTTCACAGACCTGAGCGATTCTTCTGACTGGTGGCAACTTACCGCAATCGATATAACCTACTCAGATCTCTCAAGCCTATCCTTCGGCCGCGGTCTCTCTAGGAGTGGAAAAGCAGTGAGATTTTCTGATGTCCAGATCTTCTCATTTCTAATATTGAAGGGCATTGCAAGTTGCTGATATTGCCGCTGAACCTGGGTGCAAGGGTGGAGGTCTCATGCTTGATAAATATTTGGATGAGGTTACCCGAGACCACTACAGTTGGTGACAGGTCTGGAGCATCTTCTCGCTACATATATGCAACTCCCTTCGGGCCACACTCCACGTCGTCCTCAAAACCTTTCTGCAAAAAATGCAACAAACCAAATCTTAGACCACTCTGCAAAGATGCTGCCTAGAGTGCACTAGAATCAAAACTGTGGGTGACGGGGGGGTGACGAGGTAGACTTCCGCCATCCAGTCGGAGCGAGCAATTTTTACTGCCCGACTCGATGAGGTTGGCGCGATGGAACGCCATGGGAGCCGTCCAGGCTGCGCTGGCTATGATCATGCCTTCTTTGTTTCCACTTTGGCCTTGCTTCACGTTAGCCCGGTTTCAGCTTTGCTTTGCTTCACCTCTCCTTGCTTTGCTCTGCCTTGCTGTTCTATCTTGTTTTGCTCTATCCAGCTCTGTTCCTTCAGCATGTTGATACAAGACAGCCAACGACATGGCTGCTTGCAGTGCCCATACGAGCGGTCCAGACTCTTGTCAAGATGATTAATCGGGTCTGTGTGCCCGTACACTTGTTTCTGTCTCCTTCGGTGTATGCGATGCCTTTAATCACCTGCTGCCAATCAAAAGACAACTGAAGAGGGGGGTTTAAGATATGCGCATAGTCATGAGCATCATAGACCTGATCTCTTCACGTTCCCTGTACTCCAGGTCGACTTGTGGGAGCACAAACTCGACGTCAGACACCTTTGTTGCGTACACTCTGCTGCTGTGCAGCTTAGCTTCGATTCGCGTTATGGCTTCTTCGATCTTCTCAACTAAGGCGCCGTCGTCGTGACAGTTCCGACTACTTCTTTAGGCTTTTATGGTATCGGGTGCTTATCGACCCAGTGATTCTATGCAAGCACACGCAATTTCTCGCAGACTGGAGATAAATTGGCTGAGGAGCTAGCGGCCAAATAGACGAGAGAAGTCCGAATGGCAAAAAACTAGATAAGCTGGAAATATCGTGGGCGACGCGTACTGAGTAGATATATGTGGTTTACCTGCGAACATCGGCAACCGTTGGAAGCTGCATATGGCGATTAGACGTGTGCATGCGAGAAGCATTTAGAAGATTATGCTTAAGCAGAAAGTTGCAAGCAACATATGCTTCGGTGTCGATTGATGACAACGAACAAGACTTCAAGAATTGCTATACTGACACCCATGTATTTGACATACCTACGAATCTATTCCTCACTACATGCTCCCCAAGTGGTGGTCTCGTGCTTGTATAGTGACACATTGCGTAAGCGGGGACCGCAAACCAGTGGATGCATATTCAGGAGGTGATTGGGTCTGTGATTCCGTCGCTCGATTTATCTTCCCCAGATATCTGTTCCTTTGAAGCGGTCTTCGTGATCTGTTTTCTTGGAGCTTGAGTAAGCACGGGGATATACTGACCTGGTTGACTACTCATCCTTGATATCTGTGTGGTGTCAGTTCGCTGCAGATGTTGAAGCTCTTGCGTTGATAGGCGAAAATCTGGAAAGATCCAGGGGCGAATCTGTACAGCAAACACTCCAGATGATAGAGAGAAATTGCTGTCTCTCGTTCTCTGCTTTTATACTCCGTAAAGACGACTGCGGATGTCGCGATCGTTCGAGGCTAAGGGCCTCAGAATCGCGTGCGGCATGCCGATCTCATAGCATCTCGCGTACATCTTGGTTACTCCGAAAGAGGCCTGATTTGGTGAATTTGAAGTTGTTGAGAACGTAATCGAATACAGATGTCGAAGAAAGGGCGTGGGTAGCGCCAGGTGCGGAATTTGATTCCGCGATGATGGAGAATATATTGCGGGCTGTGGGGCTCTTTCCAGACGACACGACAGCTTGATGCTTCTCCTACGTCGCCATATTCTTCCTCGAGACCTGAGGCATATCCAAGTAGCCAAGATGAGCAGTCAATCACTTCCAGTTCGCAAGGTCAATGGCACCGGCAACAAGACCAGCAAGACGGTTCGCGACGAACGCACCGTCCCTCCGATGGGCATGACGTCGAGTCAGTTCAACGATGCAGCAACAGAAGCCATTCAAGATATTACGAACTACTACGACAACATCACCGACCGCTCTGTCCTCCCTTCAGTCGAACCCGGTTACCTCGCAAAGCTGCTGCCCCAATCACCGCCTACCAAGGCTGAGAGCTGGGACAAGATTCGCGCAGATATGGAGTCAAAGATCATGCCTGGCATGACACATTGGCAAAGCCCAGACTTCATGGCTTTCTTCCCGGCCAGCAGTTCATACCCTGGCATGATGGGAGAACTGTGGTCTGCAGCTCTGACAGTCCCTGCCTTCAACTGGCTCTGCTCGCCTGCCGTCACTGAACTCGAGACGATCGTTATGGATTGGGTTGCTCAAATGCTCGCACTACCTGAATGCTTTCTGTCGAAAGGCAAGGGCGGTGGTGTCATTCAAGGTTCTGCCTCTGAAGCCATTGTCACCTGCATGGTTGCAGCACGCGAACGCTACGTGACAAGGATACTCGAGAAAGAAGGCATTGCCCTCACAGAAGAACAAAAGGAAGATCGCTCTGCCGAGATTAGGAGTAAACTCGTTGCATTGGCTACAAAACACACACACAGTTCTACCCACAAGGGTGCAAACATCGCAGGCACGAGGTTCCGTAGCATCGATACTTTGCTGTCGAATGACTTCGCCCTTCAAGGTCACGAACTCCGCTCTACCATCGAGAAACTCAAGTCTCAAGGTCTGGAACCTTACTTTTTGACTGTATCTCTGGGAACAACAAATACTTGCGCCGTCGACGACTTTGCATCCATCGCAGAAGTCAAGAAAGACTATCCCGACATCTGGATCCACGTCGATGCCGCATACGCCGGTGTCGCCCTAGTCCTACCCGAATATCAGCACTACTGCAAACACTTCTCTACCTTCGACTCCTTCGACACAAACATGCACAAATGGCTGCTCACCAACTTCGACGCTTCATGTCTCTTTGTCCAAAACCGTCGCGATCTTACAGATGCACTATCAATCACACCCGCCTACCTGCGAAACAACTTCTCAGACCAAGGACTGGTGACAGACTACCGCGACTGGCAAATCCCTCTAGGTCGCCGTTTCCGCGCTCTCAAAGTCTGGTTTGTGATTCGGACTTGGGGAGTTGAAGGCTTGAGAAAGCACATCTCACATCATCTCAAACTTTCAGATCTGTTTGTGGACTTGGTGAAGAGCAGAAGCGATCTCTTCACCATCATCACACCACCCGCATTCGCTCTCGTTGTACTCGCCGTCAATCCTACCCGCAAACAGCACGCCCCCAAGCCCTCAACAACAGAAGGAGAGCCAGATGCGCAAAACACTGTTCCATACCAAGACTCTCATCTCGCTGTTATACCCCAACGACCCGATTCCTCAGTGTTGGAACAAGCAAATGCGAATACGAAAAAAGTATACGAGATTGTGGATGAGAGCAAGAAAGTGTTTTTGACGAGTTCGTTGGTGGGGGAGGCTTATGCTATTCGAGTGGTTAGTGCTAATCCGTTGGCGAGTGAAGAGGGGATTAGAAAGGTGTTTGGATTGCTTGTTGAGGCTGCTGAGAGTGTGCTTGGGGATGGCGAGTAGGGTGTGAACATGTTTCTCACCTAAGCCTAGAACTTGCATCCCGTTATCTCCACTCAATTACAGAATACCATCCATAGACAGGATTCTTTACACAGAAATCGAATTTCTCGTTGGCTTTCTCTGGAAACATCTCCAGCCGGAGCTCCTTTCTACAGTCCAATGGTAAGTTGTATATCAGCGAGGGAAGCTGGAAAGTATGAAAACTGGTATGGAGGTGCTCAAATTTAGTAAGTATATGTATCATCTCTTGATAAGAATCTCCGCTCCATATCCCACTGTACGTTTTTGCAGCTTGTTACTATTGGAGAGAGACATAAAGGAGAGCGATACATATCTGTACCACTCACTGACCTCAGGAAACTCATCACGCTCCCCTGCCATGCCCTTGGCTTCTTCATGACAAGACTCGAAAGAACTACAGCTTGTCAGCGACAACTCTTAATCATCCTCATGGTGTGTCCAGGCTTCAAGGTCTACGATACTGTAAACCAGTCTCGCGGGCTCTACTTATAGCATTTCTGGTCTTGGTTCGATTCCCGCAATCGAAAATCTTTCCCACAAGACGAGGAAGTCATGATCATGAGTATTCGTTACATTGCCCTTTATGTATGCACTTGAAGTTGACCGCTTGGAAGATTTGTCCATTGCCTCCTTTTCTCACTACCATGAAGGGTCAATGTTCTAGTCATCATCTCTCCAAAAACGTAAGCGTTTTCATTCGTTCATGATTCGGGTGTACGTATCCCTTGCTTCCTTACGATTCGGGAAGAAGTGACACCTACTTCTACTATATAAACCAAACTAAGGATCGGGACAGCAAAACACAAACTGCGTAAAACATCCATCAGAATCACTGCTGATCTGGATCGTGGTGATGGCAGTGCTCGCGACGGAATCACTACATATCTATTGTAGATCCTTATAAACTAACGCTAGGTACGTAAACAAACGAGGTTGATGTCGAGCAGGCTTATCTCCACCCTCACCATCTCGCCTGCCTCTCACTTTTGCGTTGCATGGATGTGGTTTAAGGGCGACTATAAAGAAGAGCAGCCGCGTCGTTGACCCGATAACTGCGTCGACATCGGTGTCGGTGCTATGTATCTAGTCACGTTCATTGTAGTATTGAAAATCAGGATATAGGGAATACTAGACATATAAACTACCTAGGTCGATGTCGAGCTTTTCACATCTCCTCTCCCCATCCCACCATCTCATCCTTTCCTCTATACTCGCACCTAATTAACACGTTCTAAACGCGATATCGCGAGACAACACCAGCGTCATCGACTCGAGAACCTCGTCGACGTCGAGATCGATATGATAGTAAACGTTCGAACCAGACAGTTGCAAGTGGAAGGCAGCACACGAACACTCCATGAAGTGAGTGCCGTTGGTAAGAGACAATGTTCTGCTGGACAGGCAGGGGTGGTGAATAGAGTAAGTTGGGATGTAAGAGGGTTTTATACTAAGGAGAGAGAAATATCCCTTGCTTCAAAATTCTTCTTCCTTACTTCATCATGTTAGTTGAGCCCAAGTTGCACGGCCGCATGGAATCTAAGTAAATACGACTTGACTTAATGCTTTTTCATCCTCATGTCCGGAGCAACCATATATCCAGGATGCAAAGAGTAAGATCTTTAGGTAAGTGACAATTCCGAACGAGGAGCTGCTAACTTATAAAACTCCACTGGCACTTTCATTTCTCGGAGACTTTGAGATCTACACCAAAGATCCACTTCGCTGGCAACCGAGAGTTGCCAAAAGCGTAGGGTTGTGCTTCTTTATAGAGGCCGGGTGTGTGGAATCTGTGATGAGTGGATGAAGGACCGGAGAGATACAGGTCACTATATCTAAAACCCAGTGTCCTCTCCTAAATCACTTTGCGTGATCTAGAGCGACTTCACAAGATCAATTCCTCTGTTTGGAGATGGCAGGAGAGACAGAAAGATTACAGACCCCATGGCTTCCCTTCTCTCCTGACTCTGTCTCCACACACTCACTGCCTTAGGCATCAGTCCGTTCTACGCTCTTGGTAGCGAGGGATCCCGATAACATTAATCGTCGCCATATGGTGTCACGTTTAGTTGGCTGCGAACTTGTGCTTTAATAGTAGTCCGTCTGTCACACGATCATCGAGTGAACCGGCAGAGACAACTGACAGATATTATCGAGTCCGTATGAGGACACATGTTGTATCATGTAAAAGAAGATCAAGGAGAAGCAGCAAAGTCAGAATAAGAAAAAGGGTATCATTCCTCATGAATCATAAAAAAGCTAACAGACGTTCATCGTTTCGTCATCCAACCAGTAACAAAAGGAAAGAATCCAACAATCATTCAGACATACCACTCACGTTTCCAGCGTCTCCAATCCTCTATCGCAGCACCCTCAAGATCATCAGCATTGAGCATACCAACACCCTCCTGTACCAAAACATGCCAGATATGGTTGCGCAAACTAACAGGCCAATTTGGAGTATTCCAATATCTCGCCTTGAGACCTGCTTTCTTCGCTCCCCTGATTTGACCACGGATGAGTTTCATCTGCTTGTCAGACAGTTTTCCGCGCCAGACGCGGCCGATAGATCTTTTAAAGTTAATGCTGGCGTAGTAGGATGTGCTGTTGTTGAAGGCAGAGGCTGGGGTGTTTGCGGGCAGGCCAGTCTTGCCTTGTCCTGCTGAATGTGCGTGGTATTCGTCGACTTCTGTTGATTCGGATCCGTCATTGATGTCGGATAATGAGAATGGTGATGGTTCGTAGAGCATAGCCAAGGGGGCATCGTAAAATATGTCGCGGTATGTCGTGTTGTCGGTTAGGGTATCGAAGGGTGTATTTCCTGTTCCAACCACTGTGATTGCTCCGGGGACTGTATGAGTACCGTTGAAGTGGGTGAGATAGCCCCGCGAGCGAAGCCCCTCAAGTTGCTCCTGGACTTTGTAGAAAGTGTCGGGGCCATGTGTCTTCATGTCAACAAGAAGAACCAAAGTCTGGTTCGGGTCCTCGTCGAAGACACCACGGTTCTTGGTGTTGTCGAACGCGGTAGGAGTGTTTTGCTTTTCCAATAATTCGATGAGAGGATCCACGTAGAGGCTAGTGAATGTGCGATTGGGGGTCAAGGACGCTGTGTTGTGACCCACGAACAGGTTGTCTCCAATATGCCAGACGTCTGCCTCAACACCGGTGCATCCGTAGTGTAAGGCTTCGTATAGAGGTATCCGCCTCCAGTAGTCGTTGTGTGAATGAACGGCTACGAAGACAATCAGTCAGACTGAAACACAATGATAAACAGACTTCTCAGGCACTTACGAATTGGCATAACATCCCGAGTGGCATCAGTAGGATAATGTGCCAGAGCACCTCCAATCTTCCCCGAGTGCCCCCAATCAGGCAAGAATGATAAGTCCGTCACGACGAGCAGAGCGTTTCCATCAAATAGCCAAGACACTATGTGTAGGATACCACTAAAGACATAAGTCAGCACTGATAAGAGTCCAAACAGAACAATCAACTCACAAGAGACACAAGATGGTCACTGGAATGATTATGCATGCCAATCTGACGATGGCAACAATCGGAACAGGTCTTTTCGTGAGCAACGGCTCCGGCTCTGATAACGATATAGGGGTTTCGGTGACGACATAGTCTTCTTTCGCCTTGGCTATTGAGGTTCGAGGTTTCTCAGAGACGAAAGTAGGCTGAGGATGAGGCTGAGAACGTAATCTCAGGGCCATAGGAGTGAGATTGTCGAGGATAAGGTGATGCCAGCGTCGCGGAGGAGTTGATTGATAACATGCATTCTCAACTTCAGCGGGAGATAGATGTCTAGGACTTTGTTCCGCTGTGGGAGTGATCTCCAATACAGAAATTTCCATGGAGCAATGTGTTGCTTGCAAAACTAGAATTGAAAAGATAATGCCCTGGTCAAATAGTTGTTCTTCTCGGGCTTGGTATGTCCAATAGTCGAAATAGGTGGAGCCGATGACGGTGTGAAGTGCGGCAGGGCTCTTATAACGGGGCTCTTTTTTATCAGTCTAAGGAATGACGATGACAATCGAGTCAGGAAGGAAACAGCAATGAGAGTGGTTTGCAAGCCGGATATAATAGTGAATGATTGCGCGGACTTGTCGCACACGCGGCGGACAGTCACAGATGTTATATGGTAGGCGCGGAGGCCGGACACGAGGTCGGAAGTCATCGATGGTTCGGTCCAGCTGGCCTAGAACGCTATGAGGCTTGACTTCGCGCGCGATATGGGAAGGTGCAAAGCTCGCGAGGTAAACTCTCCCCTCAAAGGGCGTTGCACCGAACCAATCACATGCACACATGTGCAATTCCCGCCGTCGCGCGAAGCAGATTGACTAGAAACACGTCGAGCAACGATGTCGGCTGTGGCTTCAGGGAATACCAGTCCAACAGGTGTATGGTTTCTACCGACACTCTGATTGGTGCGCGGGGTACCCCAGATCTAGAGTTTGCCTAGTTGACAAACGCTGCAGATCACGCATTACAATTTACAGTCGAGACTTTTCCGAGGCGTAAAAATCGCAATAACAACCACCGCCATATCGCTTACTCTAACCAACACATAATGCCTCACAAACACAGAAGGAGGGACGATAATGCAGAAGAGTAATTCCGCTCCCCCGCTGCCACTCCGAACCAAGTCCGAATGCTGATACTCTGTGCAGTTTCAATCTGCCTCCCACGGCCGTCGCAAAGGCTTTGCCTGTAGGAAAAAATGCTCAGACTGTTTTCACCTCGGATGGCAAGAAGAAGAGAAAGACGGAGAAGAATGCATACAAGTTCGACGACACTCCGAAGGCCTTTCAACGTCTGATGTACCGAGCGCAACCCAAAACCGAACCCGATGAGACCGAGTCCACGACTGCCAATAAGAAGCGCAAACGCCAGGAGGATATCAAGCAAAAACAGAAGCAAAAGGGAACGACCATGGAGATGCCAAAGATTCAGCCTGGCGAAAAGCTACGAGACTTCAATGCGCGCGTGGATCAGACATTGCCAGTGACTGGTCTGGCGCGAAAGGGCAACCAAGGTCTGGCACCTGGAGAGAAGGTCACACGAACAAAGACGGAAAAGAGAATGCACAAAATGTACGACGAATGGAGAAAAGAGGATCAGCGTATCAAGGACAAGGCTGAGGAGGAGCAAGAGAAGCGCGAGGAGGAAGAGGAAGAACGCAATGCACTGTACGGAGAAGACTCTGGCGTGCCTACGCTGCACGGCAAGAAGCGTCAAAGGATGATTGGCGAGTCCAAAGACAGCGACGACATCTGGGCAGTGCTCAAGACGAAACGAGACAAACCCAAAGGCCTACACGATGTGGCACAGGCTCCTCCCGAGTTCACCGTGGTACCCAGGGAGAAGTTCAAGGTCAAGAATGGAGCCAGAGCCGATGTCGCCGATGTACCAAATGCTGCTGGTAGTTTGGCGAGGAGAGAAGAGCTGGGTGCAGAAAGAAGGAACATCATTGAGGCGTATCGTCGTCTCATGAAGACTTCGGCAGAGTAGACTTTGAGACGTATATCAAGCATTACGCACCTCGAGGCGATTAGGTGCCGGGTATAAAAGTTGTCCGAATCTACCGCAAGCAAAGCAAGCTTCTTTCCCCGAATTGAGTTGTGACGCTGCCTTCGGTCTCAAGCATTGAGCGCATCCAACGCTTTCCGCCCTCAACTTCCCTTGCGCCGAACTTGACAACCACACACCCTCGTGTCATGGCTGCTGACCACAGTAAACCATCACTAGTTTCCTGCTTTTGTCTCGCTTTTCGCTTTATCACGAGAGGTTCCAGATCTCGTATCGCGTCGTCAGCTTCGTTGGTAGAATCCCATTTTCTGCCTCCAATCCGGGGTATTGATTTGAATTCGTCCATGAAAAATGCCGCAAGACTTGCAAACATAGGTCCGTATAAGATTAGAGTACCGAAAGCGCCGAGACCGTCCATACGTCGCGTCAATGAAGTCTGTATGGCCTCATCGCCGGCGTCCAAGGTGACATTGTCACGCAATAACAGTCTCGTGTTATCGGATCCGCGGGATCCGTCAACAAGCCAGACTTCATTCTTGCTGGAATACTTGAAGAAATTCCAGTCCTCACCTAAGGCTCTGCGACCTTGACAGACCCAGTCCAAAACACACATGCTAGCATTTGGAAGATCCTGCTGATGGTGTATGTAAAACCGTTGAGTTTGGTCGAACGCACTCTTAGCAAATGGCTGAACAGGGTCAGGAAGATAAACCAGAGCAGCAGCAGGTTTCAGATGGATGTTCATGTCCTGTCGACTGAGAGTTGATGGTGATGGAGTCTTGAAGATCTTGGTGCTGCCCTGAGTGAGGATGAGCAGATGAGTGGTAGCATCGAGATCAATCCGCAGGGTGATAGTATCACCAGCGACTATACCACCTCCATAGGTCAGGATGTAGAGAGTGTGGACTTGGTGTGACGAGTCATGGTCGGCAGATGGAGTTATAGTCACAGGAGATGGTGAAATCAGTTTGAGAGGGTACTGATAAGTCAGGGTCTGGAGGGTAGGAGTGCCTGGCGGCAGCAGAGCCAGATGAACGCGCCCATGACCAGGCAAAGAGTCGGTGGGCGGAAAAGGGTTTCTCATGCTCTGGTGAAACCGACATCAAACGCAGAGTGTCTGTTGATAAAGAAACGATGCCAAGGGATCTCTGGTTGCGTTGCCCTGTGCCACGGACTTGGGGCATGCGGGTGTGCGGGAAGGGAGACAAGAATAGCCACTTTAGACTCCCAAGAAACACTCTTTGTGCAGCATTTCGTCCTGCAAACCTGCAAATCTGCTGCATCTCGCTCCCCTGCTGCATTGATTCTTGCGTCACTCCTTTTCTGGACTTTGTCTACACATTTACTCCACACCTTGTGATTACTCAGACGAACGAGACATCGCCTCGTCGCCCCAAGCGAAGGGGCTTCTATACAACAGCCTAAACACTCGCCTCGCCGAGCAACACATTCGCCATGAGGACGAACAGTGTATTGTTGGCATTCGCCGCCGGTGCCGTCCTGGTCGCCGCTCAGAACAACGCCCAAACAACAGCGGCCCCTACAACGGACAAATTGACGGGAGTCTCGTCCTTTGTCAAGTCGACCAGCACTTCGAGTGCTGCTGCCTCGTCATCCACATCCAACGCTTCCAAGTCTTCTTCAGCGGCCTCAAAAACCTCTGGTGCGGCTGCTTCCACCACCGTCTCGCATGCAACCGACTTGCCCACCCTCGCCGGTGCCACCATCCCCGACATGGTCATCCCCTTCACCGCCGATGCCCCCTTCATGCAAAAGTCGAGTGTACCCGAGGGAACCATATTCATTGCCGTGGGCGCTTGTCTGGCGTTCCTGGGCGCTTGTGTGCTGGCATGGCGTGCAATGGTTGCCTGGACCATCAATCGCTCCGTCAAGCGCGCAGCCATGGCCAGTGTCATGGCCTCAAACGCAAAGACCAAATACGGCCCTGGCGGCAACCTTTACGCCATGCCTCAAGGCTCTTCCCTTTCTCTCGACGCCCTGACTTCAGTCGGCAAGCCTGTGTCTTCTGGAAGCCCACACAAGGAGAACCGCAAGAGCGCACAACCCAAAGCCGACCCCTCATCTCTCTTCTTCTCTCCTACTGCCGGTCAGCGCAACTCAGCATACATGCCCGTCAACCAGAACCGCAGCTCTACTTACCTACCTGCTGGCTACTATGCCACTCCTGGCGCTCAAGCAGCTGGAGGTCGTGACTCGATGATCCTAGGCGCTGCACCAAGTCTGCAACCCACCACAAACCGCTACTCGCGCGCCGAGTACTCTCCACCCTCCAGCCGCGACGGCTCTCGCCCTCGCAGTAGCATGAACCCCCACTCGCACAACCGAACAGGTTCGAATGCTTTGCTCAACCCTTCACACCAGCTGTATCATCAACCCAGCACAAGCAGTTTGGCTGTTGGGTATGGTGCTCAACAAGATGATAGCAGTGATCTCGGTAGCAACATGCCTGGTCAACGTGCTCCTAGCGCTTACTTTGACGATGTGCTACAAGAACATGGTAGTGGGCCTCGTGAACGCTACTAATTGTTCTTTTTCTCTATTGTGTCTGATTCAGCCAGCCTCTTTTAATCATTGCGGTTGTTTTGATTCTTTCTTATCTGTGCTCACGATTTTTATGGTTTCTCAAATTGTACATATGGGGTGGAAGCGTATCATTGTTTTTGTTTATTTAGTTATGATCATTGTTTTTCTCTCATTTTTTTTTTGCATTGGAGGAAGGTCGCGGACTGCGGTGTGTCAAATATCCAGGAAGGGCACTGGGTCTAATACCCTTTTCATCACGCCTAATACCACTGTTCTCTCTTCTTCTCATAACATAAGCATTCAAGAACACGAAAGACATATAAGCAATTCACAAGCAAGAGGAGTGTCAAAGCGATATTGGGAAAGCAAGAATGATAATTGATATACAAAGGTTCGCGATGAGAAATGCAAAAAAGCCATGTCCTCGTCATCTCAAAAGAGACAAACCAAGCCAGACTTATGATAGAAATATAAAAACAGAGGAATCCGAGTCCCCAGAAAAGCTGAAGAACCTCGAATCGCAGCAAAGCAAGAACCCAAAGACTGAAAAGAAGAAAAGCTACTCAAACCATCAAATGTCTATCCATCATCAAAAGATGAGGTAGCCATGGGTTGACCAGTATGAATTTACTTGGCTTCAGCAGCCTCGGTCTCAACGGCAGCGGCCTCGGTGGTGGTGGCCTCGGGCTCGCGGCGGTAGACTTGTCCGGGAGCATCGCCCCAGCCATTCCAGAGGTGAGGGTTGTACTTCTTGCCCCAGGAAGAGAATGCTGGGTCGGCTTCAGCCTCACGGCGGTAGACCTGGCCAGGGGCGTCGCCCCAGCCGTTCCAGAGGTGAGGGTTGTACTTCTTTCCCCAAGATGAGAAAGCAGGGTCGGCCTCAGCCTCACGACGGTAGACCTGGCCAGGAGCGTCACCCCAGCCGTTCCAGAGGTGAGGGTTGTATTTTTTGCCCCACGAGGAGAATGCTGGGTCGGCTTCAGCCTCACGGCGGTAGACTTGTCCGGGAGCATCGCCCCAACCGTTCCAGAGGTGAGGGTTGTACTTCTTTCCCCAGGAGGAGAAGGCAGGCTCAGCCTCGCGGCGGTAGACCTGTCCAGGAGCATCACCCCAGCCGTTCCAGAGATGAGGGTTGTACTTCTTGCCCCACGAGGAGAAAGCAGGTTCGGGAGCAGCGTTGGGTTGAGCGGTAGGTGCAGCAGAGGCAATCGCGGCCATGGTGGCCATAGCAACAGCGGTGACCTTCATGATTGGTTTTTTGAGTTATTTGTAGTGTGTGGGATATAGAGAAATGAGTGACTTGTGAGTTGGTGAGACGAGACATGGAGGGAATGGGATGTGTTGTATATATATTGCTTATTGGCAGTGTTGGAGGATGTAAGTGTGTATCAATAAGATTTCCAATAAAGAAATACAACACATCGGATCATCGAACTTACCATTGGGTTATTGGCCTCGTGGCAACACGATGTGACAATCAGCATGTCAAAGGAATCACTTACCGAGCCAATGTAGGTGGGGACATGGCAAAGAGAGCTGCGTATACGTCGAAGTGTGGAAACGAGGTGTGCGGACGAGAGCAAAGAATGCTGTTTCGACACAAGAGCAGACGCTTGTCGTTGACCAAGAACCGAGTAACAGACTCGAGAGCTAGCCATGGCTATTTCATATGGCTTTGTAGACGCTGAATGAAGTCGTGTTTGAGGTGTAAGGTGTGGCTTTGGGACGAGGTCGAATCCAGGTGTCAATAAGCAGAATTGCCAGATCGGGCGTTGAATAAGAATCGGGATGAGATGTCTCGTCTGCGCGTCGAGCCGTCGATAGAGTCTTGATGAACCTCCTCCCCGTGTACTCAGGTTTGTAACCTCTAACCTGCCTCTGCGAGAGCAGATACCTAGCAATGTCGTCGCTATCAAAAGACACAATAATCTCTGGATCCGAGATGTGTCCAAAGAGAGCCTAGAATGTATCGCATCTCGATGGTACTGTCCTATCTCTCAAGATTATTGTGCATTTCGATAGTCCCATGCGTTACAGAATCTTGCACATAGGGAGGAAGGAGGGAGGAGGATGTCGGCTCGGCTAGGCGGTCGGCAGAAGATGGAGGAAGTCGGGAGATAGGCTGTCCCGATTCGCCCGAGTGGTCCCGCAAAGGTCTACCGCACCAGGCTTGGCAGGTGCTCTCCGCCTGGGACTGCATTTTGACGGTGCATTCGTGTTGTTGCTATACCTCCTCGTCGCTCTCACCCTCTATACCCCACCACTCCGCACCTGTCGCCATGCTCTCTAAGGTACGCCGCTTCTGGTGACATTCTCTACCTACCGGCAGACCCTGACCCTACTCTCCAGACGCTCCTTCGCGGCGCAAAGCCTGCACTTGCTGGTCCCTCGGTCGCTTCGCGCTGTCAGTAAACACCTCGACTCCAATGGCTACCCTTGATACAAGTACTGAACTCTGCCCACAGCCATGGCCACCACCGTCACCCAGGACATCTTCAGACCCACCAAGTTTGGCGGCAAGTACACCGTCACCCTGATCCCTGGTGATGGTATCGGTGCCGAAGTCTCCGAGTCCGTCAAGCAGATCTTCAAGGCCGACAACGTCCCCATTGAGTGGGAGCAGGTCGATGTCACCGGTATCGAGACTGGTGACAAGCACTCTGAGGAGCTGTTCAGAGAGTCCATCGCCTCGCTCAAGCGCAACAAGCTCGGTCTCAAGGGTATCCTCCACACCCCCGTCGAGCGCTCTGGTCACCAGTCTTTCAACGTCGCCCTTCGTCAGGAGCTCGACATCTACGCCTCGATCGTCCTGATCAAGAACATCCCCGGCTACGAGACCCGCCACAAGAACGTCGACTTCTGCATCATCCGTGAGAACACCGAGGGAGAGTACTCTGGCCTCGAG